>CM060952.1:62451953-62461953 GCA_030765055.1 Mantis religiosa | reverse complement strand
ATCCTAGGCTCCATATATACCGACTAACATCACGTGGCACTTTACGGCTTGTCAAATGACGCGTAACATAGCAGGGAGTTCGTGTGATTTATGTGGATCGTTCTGTCTTTCTTTTTCGAATATTATTATAACCTTTAACCACTAAGGCCATATCGCAGCTTTTGCCTTTTTCAACCATTACGCATGGGCAATGATATTAACTCGTTTACGGTTGGTCCATATCTTTGTGTTTAAAGGGTCCTTTTTGAGAGTGAGGAGTGTAATTTACTTCATATTCCATTATGCTGCCATTAAAAATACCATGAAGAACTTTTACAAAATATTGTTTTATTTAATGATGTACTTAGACTGCACAGATTTTCCAAATAACATTTGGTAAATGTTTCCCTACTGTTATTCAGTAAATGTATCCCCTTTGAGATTAATACATATAATATACTTCAGTTTCGTATTGCGTTGTCATTAAAGCTATGTTTTATTTAGTTATATATTTAAACATGATCTTTATAAGTGATGACGAGTAAAGTTGTTGCTCAAAATTATATAACAGAAATCTAACATAAAAGAGATCTACTTCATATGTGAAAATGTAAACAGATACATAAAACTCCCCTGCTTTACATTTTAAGAATATGAAGACCAGAAAAATATCCCACAAAGCTGCAAGGGGAGCATAAGTGGAAGCAAATGAAATTATAGTATCTGTGTGTATGCTTGCCTTTTCTATTTTATTTCTTGTTTATATTGACCAAGCCATTGGCGGTGTTGTGTGAGAGTTCTGTGTTGGAAAGAACTAGGGAACACCTACTTCACTGCATTAATATTGATACTTTATGCAAATTTCATTTCCAGTAACTTGTTTGCAGATTGTATTTCTTTAACTTAATAGGGATAGTGATGGTATATATCAAGATATGAGTAAAATACTGATTGTAATTTTTGTTTTACCAGAGGAAATATATGACATTGCATACTGAATAAATGTACAATGTACAGTGGATCATGTTTCAATAGAACCTTGTAATTTTGAATCTTAATTTTCATAACTATTGCTTCCAAGTATGGTACTATGCATGTGGTTGCATTAAATGAGGAATAGTTTGAATTTGAATAAATATACCAGTAGCATAAGTTACACTTAAGATTTAATGAAATATACACTGTAATTATACACTGAAAAGGGTGTGTGTGTGTGTGTGTGTGTGTGTGTATGTGTGTGTGTGTGTGTGTGTGTGTGTGTGTGTGTGTGTGTATGTGTGTGTGTGTGTGTGTGCAAATAATAGAGCTCACAATTCCTACCTTTTAAAAGGATATTTGATCAATAGTCGATTTTAACTAAGGACCATATAACAACTTATCGGAGTATTTAAAAACTCGGCAGTGTAAACTTTGGTAGTCTTTGTAAACCATAAAGAAAAGTCTATTACAACATATGTCCTAAATTGTTTAGTTTTTGAGTTATGACCTTCAAAGCAGTGATATTCTTGGTATTAAAAGTAAGTATTTTTCCCACATCTACATAGATGCGCGGTATAAGATATTAATAGGACTCGAATGGCAGTTCATTCCGAGGCGAAGGGAACATGAGTATTAAGTTTGGCATTCGACTGACCGACATTTACTGAAATCTGGAGCTGGCCGAAATGTAACGAAATTCGGTTTTCCAGTTAGTTACAAAGTTACCTTATTTCGCCTCCTACTGTGCAGTTTTCTTTTCTTCCACTTGTTAAGGAACAATTTGTGTAACATTCAAAACTAATTGTTATGAAACATTTGAAAAATGATTCTTTAAGTTTGGCTGCAAAGGAGTCAAATTACCCCAACAGCAAAATCAAAGACGCCGAAGAGAATATACAGTTCAAAAGAATAGGTCACAAGTTTCATAACCAACACCAATGCACAGTCATAAAGACTGAAGTGGAAACGCTAGCAGTGGTAAGGCTTTCAGCAACACTAGGTTGGCTTGTAGCTTCTACCAAGAGAAGCAGCCAAAGCGAATATGTTCGGATCGGAAGATATTTGAACTTCTCCATCGTCATTTTCGCGCTCGTGGAAAGTTCACATCTTCTGGTTTGGGAAGGGGACTACAAAATTTACAACTTCAGATGTAGGAGAGGAGTTTATGGATTCGGTGCACATAACTCCTATCAGTGCATGCAGGTTTGCGTTGAAAGTGAATGTTCCTTATGACTGGCATATGACTTTTTGAGGCAACCGTTGTAACCTTATCATTTCGAACGTACAGCCCTTGTCACCAGGAAATTACCCTGCTCGACTGATGTTCTGCCAGGTGTTCGCGCATCAGTTTGCTATCAATAACTTTCAGGTCATGCTCAGTTTATTGTTGGCTTTATAGTCAGCATGTGTGCACATATGAAAACCCACATTCAAACATCTCACTAGAAGTACAGTTCATTGCTAACATATGGGCCGATAATTATTGATGATCAGTGAGCTTTTATTCTATGTTTATGTAAAAGATAGACTTATGGGGCAGACAGACCGAACTAAATACCTCATGCCTATGAAGACACTTCACTGAGAATTCGTTAACAAGCTATCTTCTGGCACAATGCTAATGGTACTTAGATCGAAAGCTTGTTAATTGCATGATTAGGTAGAGGGGAACCCAATTGCTTGGCCATCAGGCTCACTTAATTTTAAACCTGTCAATTTTTTATTATTGGTCAATTTCCAAAGTTGTTCTTTTTGTCTCAGAGCCTGACATGGAGTCCATTTAGAGCCGAATTGTAGTAAGGTATGAGGAAATAAATACATTCCTGGAACTTGAGGTCGTTTTGGCACAGCTATGAGACGCCGTTGTGGGAGTCTCTATTGGAACAGGAGATGGACACTTTGAATTCTCTGAGGAATAATTACCTCCGATAAGAGGTACGATCCGTGAATATTACGACTTTGAGGGCCATAATTTAAAAAGAATGCACTTCCAGACAGAGTAAGGAACTTCTGTTATGGACTGCATATCTATACTGAGTCATATCGGAAGTTATCTCCTATATTCTTAAAGGATCTGTCTACATTATTTAATATACTTTCTTTAATCTACTTGAAATTATAAGTGTGTGGAACTTTACCAGCTCAATTAAAACGATAGATATTACACACTATTGTCGCGAGGCATTGTTGCAGTGAGCGTGGCGGACATATGCTAAAGAGTGATATAGCACACCTTCTACTAGCTATGCTGGCTAGTACACGGGAATATTAATGGCTTCCCTCAACCCCGTCCGGAGACGTACCCGATTTCCCACGGGTGTCGGGAACCACTGCTCCCTCGAGTCCAACCCAATCCGAACAACTCCCTATCAGGGAAGGGCTCGAATGTTCGGCCCAGGTTCCTCTAGTAACGTCAGAGGTACGAGTGCTAGGGATCCGCAGCGCCGGCACCACGGCAGCTGAAGGAAACGGATCTCCTCCCGTGCTAAAGAGACAGAGAGCTACGCGCGGGCAGGAAAGAAAGAGACAGGTACAGCGGCCAGCGCGTGGGCAGGGAGCGGGACGCTTGCCGACAGAGAGAGCAACAGAGGGAGAAAGAGACAGAGATAGTTCCATGTGCTCTCTCTACGCCACGAAGAATCGTGTGCCTTCGGTGATTTTCGAGAAACTTAGATAGCTTTCGAGAAACAATGGCTCGGATATAAATGCTGCCTTTTGCATGGAGCAGTGACCATTCTCTGTCTCCCATGATGGTATATTATCCTCACCTCTTCCTATTAGAGCTGGTGTTCCTTAAGGTAGTGTCCTCGGACCCACTCTCTTCGTTCTCTATATCAACACCCTACCTTCTTTACCCCGCTGCTCACTGTACCTTTCTGCACACGACACAGCTATAACCTTCATGTCAACTAGACATATGGCTGCACGTAGAATCCCACACTGCGCCGACCTCCTCACCACCTGGTTCAAACGATGGCGCTAGAGCATCCACCCTCAGTAGAACCAAGCCATCTCCAGAAGGCAGCTAGATGACCTACCACCTGTTCGTCTAGCCGGAGAGGAAGTACATTGGCAATCATACGTACGATATCTAGGCGTTTTGCTTGATGTAAAACTGACGTAGAAGGACCACATCATCTACACAGCCGACAAAGTCAGCAAACGTATGGTATGTTATACCCATTGTACAATCGACGCTCAGTGATGTCCATATCCAATAAATTGCTACTGTATAAACAACAGCTACGACCAGCCATCACTTATGCCTGTGCCATTTGGGGTATAGCAGCTAAAATCGCCTACACCGCCTTGAAGTCCTATAGTCTCGATTCCCCCGTATTGCCACGGATTCCCCATGGTACATCCCTAACCTTGTAATCCGTCGTGACTTAAACATTCCTACCCTAACATACTACATTCACACCCTCTCACTCCCATTCTATCAACACCTCTCCCATAACTTCAACTCCCTTATACGCGGTGTAGGTGAGTACGACATCGACCCCGGTGAAAAATACAAAAGACCAAGACTCGATTAAAGCACATAAAATCACTGCAGTATCAGTACACAACCCGCCATTAGAGGGCTCAGCCCTGACCTGGCTAGAGATTGAAAGTGTGGCTTCCGGATTTTCAAGTGTCCAATCGCAAGTGGTAGGTGGTAAGTCTGTGAATGGAGTTGCAGCCCTGCAGTGTGTGAACATTTGCACTGTACCGCAGTTGCAATTTGAGCTGTTAACTGTGTGCGTGCAGATATTTGAAGTGTGCCGCGGGTGAATTCTTTCGTTTGTTTATGTGTGGTGAAATATGTGTGGATGATACGTCATTTTTAGAACCTGTAAGGGTTGACCAAAGTGTACTTTTACTGAAATAAAGAACATTTTGAATTTCTGCAAACTAGACTTTTAATTTTATGAACCCAGAAAAGTCACACTGTGTATTTACTTTGAATATTTAAAAGCAAACGAAAAACAAAGAATAGCAATGTTTACTTAAATATCACTGTATAATCTGCGGTTTGCACAAAATCTCAACATTTCTGGCAAGTTTAGTGTCGCCCCTAGGGCAGTAGGAAAGTAAGGAACTTGATGTACCCATATGTATATTGGAAGCAATCTTAAATGTTTTGAACTGACACAGTGCGTTGGCATTGGCGATATTCAGGAGACTCTTGCAACGGAAGATATGAGGGCATGAAGACAGAGCTACCATATGGTAGGCAAATACGAGTAGCTTGGTCTTTGCACAGAAAATATATAAAATGATAGCTATTATTTATGACTGCAAACTGCATTTAGTTAATGGGGAGCGGCCCACCGTTTTTGCTTTCGTATCTGTAGGCAGATGTTGCGTTTGATGAAGCTAATTAAGTGGTGGTATGGAGCAATACTGTTAATGATACTAGTTGGATGTTTTGGCAGGTAATTATTATTGTGTTAACTGCCTTTTCTGATACTGCAATAACAATACCCCATAATCAGCCCATTGCAAGAGTCACCACATAATTTCGAGGATAGGAATTAAGTCTCTGTAATGTTTGTTATGCTGCATATTTCCAATGATTTATACGCTAATGAGCGGCACAAATGTGGGAAAGTAATTTTAAAACACATTAACCGTATCCCTATTTCTATAATTGTTAATATCATTAGCCGAAAAAAGAACATTCCTATTTCTTTTTCTACCAATTATAAACAAGGGGTAGCCCGCCTCGGTAGCATAATGGTAGCGTGTCTGCCTTCAAGAGGTCCCGAGTTCGAATCTCAGTCAGGGTGAGTTACCTGGATGAGGTTTCTCCGGGGGTTTCCCTTATCCTGAAAACGAATGTCGGTTAACTCTAAACTCTATGGACCCTGGGCTCATTTGAGCAGCATTTAACCCATTTCATCCATCGTCCGATATGACTTAAAGTTGGAGGACGTGAATTACAACAACAAAATAATAAAAAATGTGTACTTCCATTTGTATTGTTTATTTAGAAATTTCATACCGAGATTTAAAAATCATCGTTTGAGCCCCCCCCCCCTCTCTCTCTCTCTCTCTCTCTCTCTCTCTCTCTCTCTCTCTCTCTCTCTCTCTCTCTCTCTCTCTCTCTCTCTCTCTTTATAACAATGCCAAACTATCTTTTAGTTTAATATTATTCGTAACTCCTCTTCTATGCTTGCCATGTCACGTTACATTTCTACTTATAAATTGTCGCAAATGGAGTAGGATGGCTTAAAAATGAGGAAACACAATTCGAACATTGTTTCCTGATAAGACATTGCAGAATAAATAAAAGAAAGTTTAACGAGTAAACCTTCCAGTGTGTTTATGAGATGAAGCCTAAGAAAGTGTGAGTTTGCATGCACAGTGGGATATTCCGAAAATCGCTAGCGTTGAGTGACAGTGTATTTGCTATAAACAGTGTAATTAATAAACTGCACATTTCTGGAGAAAAAATTCTTCTGTGTTTTAACATTTTACGTAATAAAGCAAAATTTAAAATATATTCATAGTTGGAAATAATCATTTCTTCCGCCCGCCTCGGTTGCGTAGATGGTAGCGTGTCTGCCTCACGTTCAAGAGGTCCCGAGTTCGATTCTCGGTCAGGGTGAGTTCCCTGGATAATGTCCTTGCCGGGTTTTTCCATTATCCTTCAAGACGAATGTCAGGTAACTCTAAGCTCCAGGGACCCTGGACTCATTTGAGCATCATTTCACCCAATTCATCCACCGTCCGATATGACTTAACGTTGGAGGACGTAAACTACAACAATAAAAATCATTTCTTCCACACTAGCCATGTGTAGGCTTTGGATGAGTAGAGCCAGGCTAAAAAATTCAATGCCATAGCCGGGAACCACAGATCTCCCGGTCTCCATCCGGTAGCTCTTAACCATTGAGCTACTATGGCCAACATGCCGACATGACATTAAATTCTCCAACTGACTCGCTCTTTTCCGGTAAACCACTAGTAGTTCTCATATACAATGAGATACGCGCGTGTTTATGGTTACTTACTATGCTGTAAGTACTCAAGTCCCAGGCTTCATAGTTAAACCACTATGCTTTTAGGTAAATTGATGGAAATAATCATTTCTTTCACACTAGCCGTGTGTAGGCTAAGGTTTGGATGAGTAGAGATAGACTGAAAAATTCATTCAATTTTCTATATTCATAAAAATGCCATAGAAAATTGTTATTTCAACATATTAAACAGAAAAAAATTTAGTAAAAGTATTTTAGAACCGTATTTGGATAAATAAAAGGCACGAAAGGATTTCAGTAGAAAGGTTTATGTGAGGATTTTCTTGAAAATCTTAATGTTGAACCCTTGAAATTTTTGAACATTTAATAGAAAGATGGAAATCAATCGTTCTTTCACACTAGCCTTATGTAGGCGATGATTTGAATAGGTAGAACCAGAGTGAAAAATTCAGTGCCACACCCGGAATTTGATTCACGAATCTCTCCATCTACGTACCGACATTAAATTCTATAATTCTTCAAATTTAATAGCATGTTTGATATTGCACACCCATACACACGCAGAAACAAACATTTTTGTAAAAATAGCTGTTCAGCGGATTCAAGATCTCGCAACGAGTATTTCTGAAGAAAATAAATCCTGTTAGAATACCTCCTTTTCTCAATTGTATGTATACCTTAAGTGTTGTACTTACCTGAATTCTTCTACCCACTTTTTATTATTTTATAAACGTTCTTACTAAAACGGATATATTTAAAAAATTCAATCTCCAGATTTCTCCGGAAATGTCGTCACCTAGGCTCAGTTCGTTAGACGCTGTTGTAGCAATCAGAAAAGTGTTTAAACGCGACAGACCTACAGCAATGGACTTACTGGCATGTAAATTAGCTGTCATAGAACGAAATTCTGGCATACTGGCTACGCTGATATGATCCTGACAAATGACGGTATCGTTAGCAAACAAACCTGCCTTCTTTTCTTTTTTTGCTGAAAGTAAGCGTCTTTAAGCCCCCTGAACTACCAAAATTGACATCTAAGAAAATGCAAGCGCGCAGGCGTGTTTCCGTCAGTGAATATGAAATCTCAGAAACCGAAAGTCTGCTTTTGCAATTGATTACTTCAAAAGTGTGAAATGGATGTTAAACATCCTCCAAAATTTCTGAATGAACAAAATTTACTTTCGTTTTATCTTCTGATAATCATCTCTAATAATTTTGGTGAAGTATAGTTTAAATAACTGATATCAGAAATAAGGTTTACATCCTAAACTTTTCCAAATATTCCATGTAGCTAGTTTATGATTCTTCCAGTAGGACAGCATCGGGAAAAAGCATACCAGAATATTTCCCATTTCTTGCTTTCTTTTCCCACATTCAGATATAGATTACTACTAATAAGAATTTGAACTATGTTTCCAGATGTAGGTAGCTAAGCTTTATAGTTGAAATAATTTATTTTTTATAATTTAAATGAGTAACATTGACATGATTACAATACCAGTTACTATAATATGTAATGCATATAGGTTTCTTGTGATTGGTGGAGTGAGTAGGTGAGTGAGGTTTAAGGGTCTGTCATTGATAAACAAAGTCCTGTGTAACAAATCAGTCTGCTTTATATCTATTTCTTATTAATGGAGATGAATGCTTGCTGAAATAAGCACTTCAGTTACAGAATATCATTTTAGCTACAAGGGGGATATAGGAGCGTAACGATTTTTACATTCACTTCTGCAGAGAGGAGAAATAGTTGAATGGCTAATTAGAACTTCAAAAATGTAAGAAGTATTTCAGAATTCAAACCAATTACAGCCACTGCCTATAAGAAGGTTAATTTTGTTAAAAATATGTTTTATATTAATTATTATTTTAAATTTTGGCGCCCAAAAAGTTTGCACTCTTAAAACTTTACCAATAGACACAGTCAACCTGAAGAGAACCTCACAACACACATATGTAGTAAATCCTTAAAGCCAGTTTTTAGAGGAATGAACATTATAAAATATGTTATAGGGTAACGGATTTTCTCAGACCTTTTTAGTATCCGTCGTCTGAATGCCTATTTTAGTATTTATATAACTATGTTTCTGAATTACGCTGTTCACACACAAAATACAAGCTCCATTATATATATATATATATATATATATATATATATATATATATATAATATATATATATATATATTAAGGAACGTCAAGGGATTCACCTATATATCAATTTATTTTATCTTCTTAATAAAAATCTTCCGGTGGACGTGTGTGTGTGTTTAAGAGTTGAACTCAAAATGTAAATGCTCCTAAAGTGTAGTGTTTTCCAAATGTACGACAATATAATTTTCAATTAGATGACCCACCTTGAACCAAACTTTACATGGAACATTTTTAAATGAGTAAGTTTCTCAAAAACAGCTCAAAATATTGTGTGTAACACAACATTTCTATATGATATTGCAGAAAAAATTAAATGCATTCGTAGCATTTCCTATAAAAGCTTTAATGGAATTTACATTTGGAAGGAACTGTATACAGTTTTGTATAGCTGGCAGAAGTTGAATGATACTCAAAAATTGTACTACAGAACCGTATGTAGAGCTTCTTAAATGGCGATATTATAGATTATAATAGATATTATAGATTCATAATGGCGATATTATGAAAGTATTATAGTAACTTAAGGCCAACAGATAGCAAATTGCTTGAGAAGAGTTGACTATCGTTTTGGTTTCTCAATAGAGAAACTTCTGAAAAGCTTGTTGTTTAGTAAGAGCGGAAATGTATGTTTTTGTCGGATAACATATTCCCTAAAATGGATAGAGTAAATTGTTAATGCAAGGCACAATGATTAAAATTGAATGACTATGCAAATTGTTTGTTAAGAGTTGTGAAACTTGCACAATATACAGCACGTGAAATAAAAAAATAAATAAATAAATAAATCAGACATTTCGTTTAATATGTGAGTGAAAAATTTTAAGTGGGATCCAACTGAAACCTAAACCTTGCAAATCAGACATGCATGTATAGTGCCATGCTCATGTTACTGCAGGCCCCATTGATGTGAGGATTTCAAAC
>CM060952.1:62370716-62450953 GCA_030765055.1 Mantis religiosa | reverse complement strand
GCTTCCCTTACGTAAAACATCACTCAATCTTGATTTATCTGTTACTCTGTGATTCGTTGATCAATAAACATGTGGAAGTAATGCAGTCATATACAGCGGCTATAGTTCTACATAGTGATAGGTTTTTAGATTCGTTACGGAGGAATGATGAGCATATACTTTATATCTATGTGTTTAATTAAAATAACATTTTATAGCCTCTAGTTTGTATTTAAACAATTGATACAGAAGCTTATTTGTCCGTCTACATCATAATTCAGATAAACGTTTACAGAAATAGCCACATTATACTTTTTTTTTGCAGTTTAACGTCCTCCAACGTTAAGTCATATCGGACGGTGAATGAGATGGCTGAAATGATGCTCAAATGTGCCCAGGGTCCATGGAGCTTAGAACTACCCCACATTCGTCTTTAAGGATAAGGGAAAACCCCTGAAAAAACCTTATCCAGGTAGCTCACCCTGACCGAGTTTCGAACTCGGGACCTCTTGTACGTGAGGCAGACACGCTACCATCTACGCTACCGAGGCGGGCACATTGTACATTGAGCATCAGATAGAAAGGGAATAGTGGTAAACACGTGTTTAAGAACTGGCGTTGTGTGTTGGTCTAAAATGCTATATTCTTTTTATTCAGTGCCAAGAAACAAATGAAGATCGAAAGGAATGAAAGTAGGACAGAAAATTGAACAATTGAAACAGAAATATAGGATATTCTGCAAATGGCGTATAGCACAAACATTCCAATTACCTGAAATAAATGGTTTGTTTAAAAAGATACATTTACTTTTTAAAACTGTATGTCTTTATTATATGACTTATCGCTTACCAGTTATACAGACATACGAAATTCCTTCGGAATTTAGAGGGCTTCCCAGGCTATTCTCTGGTGATATAGGTAATTTTTTGTAATCCAGTAGATACCTTTTATATGTACTCTTTTAATAAAAGACATTACAGAGGCTATGGGAATATCAAAAGTTTAGAAGTATCTTCTGTGTAGAAGTAGCTGGACGGGAGCGATTTTCCTGGACATCGCATCGCATGTTTGGAAAATGCTTAACCTAAGTACGAAGTCTAGTACTTAACCGAGTTTTCTTTTTGAGTTACGTTGTTCACAGACATCCGAGTAAATACATGCACAAACACAACCGCACACACACACACGCTCGCACACACATTTGAGCAGACCTTTTTTTCCCTAAAAGTATTCTTTAAACCAATAGTTCTAGCCTTAAGATATGTTTTTTTTTTCTCTGGTGAGTCATAACCTATTGAATTTTGGCATCAGTGCAACATCTCCACCTGCTGCTACCTTGTATAGGGTATAGTTGTGCAATATCGGCAGGGTTAAGTCTTTACTTTACTCTGTAACTCTGGTGGTTAATCGGAATATTACTATATTATTCTCTTACCTCAAGACAAGTTCTATAGATAGTATAATGTAATGACCTTTGTATTTTATTTATAGTACTTTATTACATCGAAAGTAGAAATGGTAGAATTATAAAGCTTGTAGAAAGTGTCTTGCAGTACCGGCCTCTGTGTTTTCTGTTACAATATAGATTGTCACTGATACATTGCAGTGTCACATATAGAATAATAATATAATAGAAAAATAGGGGAGCTTATTGTCACTATTTCTTCTCAGTTCACAAATGTTTGCTCACTGGTTTACAGATATCGCTAATATAGCGCTGCTGTAGGCCTCAGAATATCCTCCGTGGGCTAAGAGCTACACTAACCACCATTGAAACACGTTTTTTTTTTTTTAAAGTAAAAAACTATGTATATATATATATATTCTTTTTTCTTATTTAACCGCTTTTTCATCGTTTCGGTTTATTTTACTGCCTGTTTTCACTAGTTTCTCACATATTTACAATACACATGCCCAAGGCGGGACTCGAACCCGCGACCCTCTACGCGGCGGAACGGTAGAGACATACGTTCTAACGACGGTGGCTACGAAGGCCGGTGGATAGATAATGTTTGAGCAATTTGTGGAATGCAATTTGAGAAACCGTAGAACCCCAGTGCCATGTTCTCCACCACAAATTTCAGTTTGCTGTCGCCTGGGATCGAACTGAGTCCGCCTTGGTGAGAGCCAAGTGATCTAACCAATCAGCCACGGCGCGGCTCTTAGAACAATAGTAGAATACAAAAGCTGGGAACAGCATTCAGAGCAGACAAAGAACTGAAGAGAGGAAGAAGATATCTGATTATAGTGCACGTGGATGCACAAGCTTGCTACTGCTTACTGAAAATGTCTGCCACATGGAGGCGAAAAGGGAAATCACAGTAGTGGCTGGTACTGCATGCGGGCCAATACTGCACACTCTCCCCTATTAAGATTAAAAATAAGTGTCCAAAATGCTCTTTATAATATTTCTCTTGATGCTAAACCGATTAAATGCTGATCCAAACATTTCAAAACTTCCTTTATTCTTCCCACTTGCTCTTGCTGTTTTCATCATAGTAATTATTAAGGCACAAATGCAACCCTAGATCCGTTTTGTTCTTGAAAATACGTTACGCTCAAGTCCCAAAACTGTAATTCGTTTACTTCTGAAATGACATACAAAATTGGTTTCAAAGACCGCTTGGCTTGTATTTGTACAAATAGAAGGTCTGGGTTATTTCGTCCCGTGTAGCACACGTACTGAAGTGGTACTATACAACGGTCGAAGCTGCATTTTGGATCTGTCGATTTGTAACGCTGAAATGTTACTGAAAGTCTGCGTCGTATGCAGGAATTCAATTTAGTGGAAGCTTAGGAATGGCTAAAATAAACTTTTATATGCAGAAATTTAGTCTGGAATTGGATAATGCAGTTGTTTTACGCACTACACGTATCAGCAAGTGAAAGTGACAAATAAAACAGTCAAAACATATTTGTTAGTACAAGTTACAACTCGTTACTAACTTCTACTTAGAAGGTGAAAATCTAAACAATGAAACCACACTATACAGCTCCAACCGCACGAGATGGCTCTAGAGTTTCGTCTATAGCCCGTATTCGGGAGGCCCGAATTCGATTCCCGTGGCTGACCTACCTGACCCATGTTTTTTGTGGGTTGTCCTGGGTTGCCAAATAAATGCTGGGTAGGTTAATTTCCCTTAATTTCCCTTAATTTCCTGACCCCCCTCTCACCTCATCCTTCCTCCTACTTGGGGCTTGCATACAATAAAGCATAAGTTTATTTATTTCTATTTTACTTTAATACCGAATACGCTCCGTAGTAATCCTAATCTCCCTATATCACCTTAGGACGATGAATACGGCAGAATCTAGATAATGCCTAACTTTCCTAACACCCTGTCTACCTGATATAAGTTAACTTAATTTGTTTCTAAACGAACTGTACACATTCTTGTTATGAGCTATGTAGGCAAGGGAATAAGCAGTTACGGAACTTCAATGATATTAAAGAGCATTACATGTTCTTAATTTCTGTAATTGATTTTCCGAAGACTAAATCCATAGACTAATCTCTGTTTCATATAAACTTGCCCCGCTGACATGAATCACTCCGCGTGCAAATAACTTCCCCCTCATCCTAATTGGCTAATGCTTTCGCGCCATAGGCCATAAGCGGTGCCTTCCCGTCGCATTTAAACCTGCAGTAAACGTCATAATAATTGCCAGCAAGATATATAAAATCATACAATTAAGAATATGAAGGCATGCAAAAATAATGAAGTTTATAATGAAACTGAGCAAGTTGCAACTGAATGAATGAGCAATTAAATTGGAACTAATTTATAATGAAAGGCCTTCGGCTTTTTCCACTGGGATTTTTTAAAACGAGCACATATACCTTGCAAAAATGCTTGTCTTTCAGTCTTAAAAGTCGTGTCACGCTATACTTTTCGTGTGTGCTTCATTCTCCCAACTCTCGTCAAGGTAGTATGTTTTGCGATTTTTATCTCGGTACAGTCTAATTGTCCTTAAATAAGGTCTTCGCCACACAGCAATATCGCCACTGGAGTGGTAAGTTTTCCTGTTGTCTCAGTTTCATGTCGCGATGTTCCTACGGACCTAACACTCACACCTGTAAGTTCAGGGTACAGCTGTTCGACTTCTCTCACTGACAAAGACGGATTCTTCTCTGTGAGTGCATTAAACACATGCACCACAATTCCTTTTTCGCCGCTTTGTAAAGGTTTTCCCTTGCGATGCTTCAGCGAAAAACTGGCGGTAGTCTCTGCCATTATACATATAATAAGTACACGCGCAGTAAACGACCAATAAAATAATTTAGCTCCCACAACAGCAGCCAATGAGAGGTGATAAGGTCACGTGACCGTTAAGAGATACGGGGCAAGCTTACGTGAAACAAGGATTAAATCCACACCTATTACGTTAAGAGACCACAGATATAACGAATTATTTACTGAGGAACTGAACAAAGATGTGAACTAATGTAATATTTTGTTCGCAGATTCGTGAAATGGTTGAAGAATGAAAGCAGCAAATGCACAAACTTCTTCGTGGAGTGGGTGAGTATAGGGTATATCATTATAGATATAGAAATTGTTCCAACAACAGATGCGACTTACTAAGAGCTGTAATACATTTATAATCAATTCATGCATTTATAATAGTGCTTCCTTCAGACAGTCAAGAATTTCTCTTATTCTCTCCAACGCTTATCTATAGCAAAGATATATTGCCCCCACAGAAAAATTGGGCATCCATAGTGTCGGTATATCTGTTGATATTGATGAAGTAAACAAGGTCACTGCGTGTGTGTGTGTGTGTGTGTGTGTGTGTGTGTGTGTGTGTATATATATATATATATATATAGTGTGTATGTTTTGTGTGTGTGTATGTGTGTGTGTGTGTGTGTGTGTGTGTGTGTGTGTGTGTGTGTGTGTGTGTGTGTGTGTGTGTGTGTGTGTGTGTGTGTGTGATTGTGAACAGCAGAGAAGCTAAACAATGACGGAGATTTTCAAATAACTGCCATCGCAGAAAATAAACCCCTTGGAATGTATAAAGCTATAATAGCACCACAATAAAATCTCTAATGCCCGATTTCACCAACAGATATAAAGACTTAACACGTGTTCAACAATAGAACAAAAATTGCATTTCACCAACAAGTGTTAGCTTAACACTCGTGTTAAATATCTTGTTAAACTAACAAGTAAAATTTCTGATGTTAAGTCCTTAACAATTGTAAATGGTCAAGATGGCGGACGTGAACGCAGCTGTTGTTGTCGATTGGCCATATTTAAGACCATTTAAATAGCATTCGTAATAGAGTACGGCCTATGAGGAGAAATTATTTTGAGGAGCTATCGGAATAAAATTTTCTACAGAGGTATAGACTGTCCAAACAAGTTGCTATGAAGGTTACTGCGGAAGTACAAGAGAGGTTAGAACATACATCGAAAAGAGTATGCCGATTTCGCCTTTGCTTCAAGTATTAATAGCTTTGCCATTTTATAATTCACTAAATTATGTGGATAATACACTGTCTACCTTCCGTCTTGAAACGTTCAAGTCACTCGTCACTTGTCCTTCCACGCTCTCGTTTTAAATTTGCGTAATACAGAGTTAGAACATGCATCGAAAGGAATATGCCGATCTCGCCTTTGCTTCAAGTATTAATAATTTTGCGATTTTATAATTCACTGAATTATGTGGATAATACACTGTCCACCTCCCGTCTTGAAACGTTCAAGTCACTCGTCGCTTCTACTTCTTCGCACCTCGTTTTAAATTTACGTAATACTGAAGAAGATGTTTCTAGTAATGACACATACATTTGAATTAAATTTGTTACACTTCGTCACCAATTCAATTAACAATTCTTTCTCCATCGATGAGAAATTTGTTTCACGGCTTTACTTTACGATTTCGCTTATCCGCCAGTTGCTAGCTTGTGCAAACGAAACTGTAAACAAAAGCATATCGCGGTACGTTCAGAAAATAATACGACTCATACATAGCCTTCTATAGCTGTAATATTTACAAGTTTCTTGGCGTTAACACATTTTCAGAAAACAGGTTGCTTTGTTACCGCTGTTACAATTGTTACGTTACATTTGTTAACGTCGATTTTAATATCTGTAGGTGAAATCGGGCATAAGAAAGAAGAAAAATGCAAATGATGACGTTTATTTTATTTTATTTTTTATTTTATTTATTTATTACCTATTTATTTTTTGGTAATATACGTGCTCCAAAGTTAAGTCAAATCTGACGATGAATGAAATGGGTGAAATGATGCTCAAATGAGTCCAGGGTCCACGGAGCTTGGAATTACCCGACATCCGTCTTACTGGATAAGGGAAAACCGCGGGGAAAAGCCATATCCGGGTAATACCCTAACCGAGATTCGAGCTCGGTAGCTCTTGAAGGTGAGGCAGACAGGCTGCCACCTACGCTACCGAGGCGGGCATGATAATGATGATGATTGATGGGGTGATACTAAAATCTTTTTTAAACAGAATGCGATCTTTGCGGGATTTATTTCCCATTCACACAAGGCTTCGTCTTACTGAGGGTTGTGTTGGAAGACAGAAATTACGAATTAGTCACACAGGCTTACAATGAAGAAATTACAGAGAATGGAGTGTAAATAATAATATTCTAATGTGTATTATGTACTATATATTCATTTTACAATAGTTGCAGTTTATCACCTAGCTTATCTGTTTGTTTTCAATTTTCCCTTTCCAATCTGCAACTGTCTGTATATCAATATCATTTGCTTCAGCACAGACAGCATTTGAAACAATATTATGGTGATATTTGAAACTCTCTAGGCATCCACTGGAAGCTATGAAATTGTCTTTGCCTAATTTTCTTGCTCTCTTTAAAGCTTGAGTTTGAAGCAATAGTCCAGAAGTGGGATTCCTTTAGCGCGCACTAACAAATCGCTCGAACACAGCACGATTTATCTCGTCATACTCTGTAGATTCTGTGATGTGTTTCACATGACCTGCTGTTCCCCTTAATCACTTGTCCTTAATAATTTGTATATCTTAAAGTCTAATGAGTCTGAGGTTTTCCTCATTTTAAACAACACAGTTAATTCTCCAGTTGCACGTTTCTCCTTTTCATATTCTTAATTTGTATATCTTAAAGTCTAATGAGTCTGAGGTTTTCCTCATTTTAAACAACATAGTTAATTCTCCAGTTGCACGTTTCTCCTTTTCATATTCTTCAATAGACTTAGTTTTTTCTTCGTGATAATTTGTTATGTTTAGGTCTCATTTTACAGAATTTGTGTACACAAAATGTATTTCTTAAAAGTCACCAATGTTCACAGTTTCCTTCCACCCGTATTTGATCACTTGTAATAACGAAAGCGAGAAGAAACACTCTGCAAAAACAGATATACCCTTAACATGTGTGTTGGAAGACAATTGAGAGAGCTAACGGTTTGTTTTACCTCTAACTTGAACGATTACAGTTTATGACAGTATAGTTCATATTACTTCGTGCAAGTGCAATCACCCTCAAAATTATTGCACTTTTTAAAATCCGTATGTTGTAACCCATTACACATAAAGTAATTCGTTTTAATCAGGTTATTTAAGCAAATGGTTCCCGAAAATGATTTCCGTTTTAGCGTTGGGCGTTTATAAGAAGTGAATTCTCTAATTAATTCAATGTAATTGAATTCCAATGTCAGTTCTAGTTTATTATCACAAGGTATTTGATTTAATCATTATAATGTAAAATTATTTCAAAGTGTTTCAACATTTGATACCGTAGTAGCTATGTTTTACCATAACTTTTGTAACTTTTGTATTTATTATGCTTTATATTAAATATATTCATTCAGCACTATTAATCGCTATTCATTAGGACTAGAATTCACTACGGAGGGGATTTAGCACTTAGAACAATTGTTGGGTCCATTATACCTATGCCTCCTAGTGCGGCACCCTCGGGAGGGAGGAAGGAAGAGGCGAGAGGAGACAGAGGGCGGCCGACCTAAGGAGCCATGACAGAGCAGAGGGCAGGGTCCCTACACTTTACTTGAATAGAGACTTCTCCCGACAGGCCAGGACAACGGACACGCTACCTTACTGCGGGACGGCAACGAGCCCAGCAGCCGAGCCCCAAAGGTCCCCGGCTTAAGGTCGAGCCCCAAACGTCCCTGGCTGACGATCGAGCCCCAAAGCTCCCTGGCTGGCGGTCAAGCCCCAAAGGTCCCTGGCTCGCGGTCGAGCCCCAAAGGTCCCTGGCTGACGGTCAAGCGCCAGAGGTCCCTGGCTGGCGATCAAGCCCCAAAGGTCCCTGGCTCGCGGTCGAGCCCCAAAGGTCCCTGGCTGACGGTCAAGCGCCAGAGGTCCCTGGCTGGCGATCAAGCCCCAAAGGTCCCTGGCTCGCGGTCAAGCGCCAAAGGTCCCAGGCTGACGGTCAAGCGCCAGAGGTCCCTGGCTGGCGATCAAGCCCCAAAGGTCCCTGGCTCGCGGTCGAGCCCCAAAGGTACCTGGCTGACGGTCAAGCCCCAAAGGTCCCTGGCTGACGGTCAAGCGCCAAAGGTCCCAGGCTGACGGTCAAGCCCCAAAGTTCCCTGGCTGGCGGTCGAGCCCCAGAGGTCCAAGGTTGGCGGTCGAGCCCCAAAGGCCCCAGGCCGGCGGTTGAGCCCCAAAGGTCCCAGGTCGGCGGTCGAGGCCCAAAGCTCCCTAGCTGGCGTTCGAGCCCCAAAGCTCCCTGGCTGGCGGTCGAGCCACAAAGCTCCCTGGCTGGCGGTCGAGCCCCAAAGGTCCCAGGCTGGCGGTCGAGCCCCAAAGGTCCCAGGCCGGCGGTCGAGGCCCAAAGCTCCCAGGCTGGCGGTCGAGCCCCAAAGCTCCCTGTCTGGCAGTCCCGAAATGGCGCAGAGGCTAGCAACCGATTTACCGGAGGAGGAAGTACTTTACTCAGATCATATCATCCGGCCATGCACCGCCGAAACATTCACCGACACTTCTACCCTGAAAGAGATCACCAGATGAGAGTTGATGTGAAATGATAATGGAGATGAATTGGAGGGACAGGAAATACCTACCCAGCATTCGCCTAGCTACCAGAAAATCCTTCGAAAAAGCCCATGGGTCAGTTAGATCGACCACGGGATTCAGACCTGGGCCTCCCGAATATCGGCCACAGACAAAACCGCCTGAGCCATCCCGCTCGGTTTTCTATTCATTATATTTGCCGTGACCTCATCACCATTCTTAGTGTGAATTGATTGTTCTCTTAGTTTATATTCACCGACGCAGTGAATTTCGAGTTATAGCAATGGAAGTATGCTAAGGATTTTATCTAGAAAGGTGTATAATTACAGTTAAAATATGCTCATTGTGCTTGAATAAGTTTTATGTAATATTTACGGATGACATTATTCTGAGACGACAACGTCCTCACCTGTTGAAATAAGTATATACGCTTGAGTAGAAGTATTTTCTTACTGCAAATTTAAAAATACTCTGAGATAGCTCATACATATTTAGCACTGAAGCTAAGAATTTTCCACTACAAGTACGCACACATTTAATAAAAGTTAGTAAATTTAAAAAGGTTATTATTAAGATTTTGTCTAAAGACCATTTATCTTGGTACTCCAATTCTTACAGAAGTCATTCAAATTGAAGAAGTCTTGTAATATTTCAGTTTCTTTGCAATTCAAGATATTCCTTTTATTTGTCATGGAAGTTTGCTAAACATATGGGTACATATTTTAAGGGGAGGCGTCTGTGAACATGCTAAAATCCAAATTTCACATCAGAAATCCTTGAAATTTGGTCTTTGGATGGGGTACAGCGAATCTAGTTAAGCTATCAATATTCATCTTCTATGTTAAATAGCTTTTTTTTCAAAAATAAAATATTTAGTGATTTTTAGAGTGTGATTTTTGTATGTTATATAAAAAGTCCAAAGTCATTCAGTTTTTCTTTTAGAAACTTTAAATTTTAGATTCCGGTTTCCATGTACATCAGTTAAAAAAGTTTCTATAGTTTTAAGGTATAGATCAAGTATTTTTGGAGAAAAAAAATTAATTTGTGAACATATTAAATTTTCCTTTATGTTTGTAACTTTAGATGCAAAATTCAATAATAAATAAACTATTTAATTTACATCAACAAAAATACGAACTTTTATAAAACATTTATTTAGGAATGTGTATGCTAAGCTTAATAGAAATTCGTTGAAAACTGCAGAACTTGAAGCATTTTGAACATACAAAAATGTGAAAAATTGAATGCGGAGAAAAATGAATTTAAAGATTTAGATAGAAATTATACTACCTTGCTTACTTTTAAATCCCCATGCATCATATGCAGGCCATACAGCTATCTTACTACCTTCTTTCCTTGTAATTTTGTTATCTTTGGCTCCTTTTTATAATTTTACTATCTCCAATAGTTTTTACCAAAAAAAATAATACGATTTTTTGCTGCAATTTCTTTACATTAGGAACATGTTACGATCTCTACAACTTTTGTTATAAATGATTGAAACTTTGGATTCTGGTTTCTTTATATAATAGTTACAAAACTGTATATACTCATTTGCTCATATCTAATGGTTCGGGAAGAGAAAATTTAAGGAATATGATAGAATTTTCTTGAATTTTTTTTCAATTTTCTGTTTTCAATACCAATCATTGTTAACTTTTTGATATATAGCCATAATGGTACCAATGTTTCTTGCAAACCTTATCTAGGAATATACATATATGAAAAACTTAAAGAAATTCATGGAAAACTTCAGTGTCTGGAGTATTAGCAGTATTAAAAAAATGCTAAAGATTGGACACAAAGAAAAATCTAGTTAGAAGCTCTAAATATAAACAGCATTCTTTTGTATGTTTCAAAACTCTCCTGCATTATATGAAGACCACTCAGATAGTATATTATCCCCTTCTTCTTTTACTTTAGTCATTTTAACTGCTTCCTGGCATATTTATATTTGCTTAATGAACTTTGAGCACTTTGTTTTAGCTTTCACCTGACAGGACCTACTTTGCTTGCTGCAACTTTTACCTTAACATTTAGACTATCTTTACAACCCATATTAAATTCACTAAAGCTGCAGTCATTGCAATTTGCAATTTCTTTCTTGATACTAAAACTTCTTTGTGCAAACTTTCATTAGCATTCTGTGTTTCTCCTTAGATGCAACTCTCCAATAGAATAGTGCTAACTAATCTCTTTATTTTTGTCTAAGATGGAAATTGTCAGTAGAATAGTTCATGCAATTCATACCATGGTCATACAAAACTTCTGCATAGAAATATGACCCATACCAATGTCTAGAAGTGCATCAACGATTCTTCTATTTACATTAAAATGTGACTACTAAAATCCCTGGTAACTCTTGGGCTATAATATGTTTTCACTTAACATTTATCTCGATCAGAGCATTCTAGTATCATTACTTACAATTATGACTAGCAAACCTTAAAGTTTCACTAAATTTTGTTTTGAAATAGCCACCATC
The DNA here is from genome assembly GCA_030765055.1 of Mantis religiosa. NCBI lineage: Eukaryota > Metazoa > Arthropoda > Insecta > Mantodea > Mantidae > Mantis > Mantis religiosa. The sequence continues at coordinate 62,439,505 of CM060952.1, read as the reverse complement.
CCGCTAAGCTAACCTGGTAGGAATTATATTACCTACTGTTGCAACAAGAAAGCAATATAATATTAAATCAGGCTTTATTCCTATTCTAAACAATAGTGATCTAATATAAGCTGCTGTACACAGATTTCACTTGCATGTAAACCATATTTCATAAACAATACATTTGGAAATGTTTGTTTACTTTCAAAAGTAGGAACCAATATATGATACCGAAAGTAGAAGCTAATCTGTGGCAGAAGCTGAGCAGAACTGTTCAGTAGCTTTCACAAACATACAGAAGATATCTCTGCACATTACCACAGTGTATGAAATCAAACCGCGTAGTTTAAACGTGAGAATTCCGTCAATTCTTTTTAACACGCTAGCAAAGGCAATATAAATGGTCACGCCCACCCACCCGCACATGGGCACTTAAATAATGACGTAGCGGATGTTTAAATTGCGCTAGGGCATAACTGACGCAGATTCTGAAACTACAATGCTTAAAAATATTTTAAGGCAACAACAAACAAAAAATGTCGTGTTTTTTGTCATTTTTGACGAAATTTCACTGATACCTCCCCTTAATCAAAATCGCAATAATGATTTTTGAAAATAAAAAATAATGAAAATGTACTTTGTGTCTTTGTGTCCTTTCTTCCTTTATTTCTTTAATGTTTCAAAAGTGTTATTTATTATCTTTGGATATAAACTTATTTTGTGTAAAACCGACTTTTGATTTTTAATTATATTACTCACACACAGAAGCTCACGCACACATATGCATAGATGCAGTTAGATTGAGAGACCGTTTCCTTTCAATATTTTTATGTGATAAGTCTCAAAAAATATATTTATAACCAAATCCCGATATTGAATGTTATATTTGAATGTAGTACTTCCTCTGTTTACTGGAGGTAAGAAGTGCAGTAAGCGGCAGAGAAATAGAGTTGAGGGAACTGTCCGTCACTTTAAATTATCAATGATGTTACGTGTAATGAAAATGAATTTCTACATTATTCAATGGAAGTTAGCATCGAGTTATCTAGAAGCAGAATTATTATGCACCTCACTGGCATTTAAGCCAAATGAATGCCTCGAGATAAGACAACACCAATCGTGGCAGCTCGATTAAGCTGAATCGTGCCTTGAATTGAAAACATTTCCTACTTGGTCTCCAGAGTTGTACGTGCTCTTGTGTGGTGGTCTAATGCAGATTGCATATATAACATTTGGTCATAAACTTTATATATAGGGTAGCCACATCCATGAGACAATTTTAAAGGTTGTAACGTCCAAAGTATCTCTGAAATATGAAGCTAATTTTTCTGGATTTGCTCTTTGATGATTATAGCAAGAAAGTAAGGCCCAAAACATCTTAGAGACATAAAACACTAAAATTTCTTAATTTGCTCTAGGATGAAATATAGTTCCAAAGCAATGCAACTCTCGGGGGCTTAGAGCACAAACGTTTCTTTATTTACTCTATGGCTGACAGGCAACTCCGAAAAATATACTTAAGTAAGAACATTAATTCCACCATGCATTGAACTGGCAATTACAGCTTGAGAAAAAATTCTGTTCCACTTGTGTCACTGTGGTGACTGCTTTTATATTTTAATATACCCTACATCCAAAGTTACAAAAATAATCAAAATATCACCTGAATGTAATAATTTAACATATTTAATAATTCCAGGAACTCGGCCAAAAATGTAGTTACCACAAACAAATTTTCACCGACGGGTCTAATTCTGAAGATGGCTAAAACGGATGTGCACCTAACAGTACCAGGCCATACATGATCATACTTCTATTCCGTGTTTTCTTGTGCGCATAATGTAGAGTAAAATGCCCTAGGATACATCTTGGAATCAAATGACAAAAAATTCATTGTATTTTCTGACTCGATTAGTACGCTGATGGCTCTGAAAAGTAAATCTTCGTCTCTCCCTTCGTCTCTCATTGAAGACATACACACCCTCTGCAACGGAATTCAGAGAATATAAAATAAATATAGAAGAGTAATTGGCATAATACCATCATATATGGGTATTAAAGGGAATGAACCAGCACATAACGCAGCGAAAGAAGCTAAAAGGCACACTGTATCAGATGAAACTATTGATACCCCTCACCAAGACGTCATCAGGACTATAGGAACTAAACTACATGAGAACTGACGCCATAAATGGTTATTAGAAAATACGACATCGAAAATATTTGAAATATTGGAAAACTCAAGAGCTCGATATCCCATTGCACTCCTCAAGAGAACGGAACAAATTTTAATTTCCCATCTGAGGATAGGGTGCTCCAGGCTCACACAGTCATATCTACCCACTAAGCTTGAATCACCACCATGTACGGAATGTTATACAAGACAATCCATCAGACACAAAATAGCAGAATGGCCGCTTTACTTCAAACACAGGGAACTGCACAACCTTCCATCAGAATTCCATGCAGTTTTGTGAGAAGCGAGCAACATAAGGAACCTCATACGCTTCATCAAATCCAGCAATCTTGCCAGTTGCATCTAAGGACGAAAGAACCAGAGAGGATATGATCACATCTGTCATCGACCAGGAAGAAAAGCTACCGTAATATATAAACTTGTCAACCAAATTATAATTTAAAATAATGCAATCCGTATGCTTTTATCTAGTGTAATCGAAACCGTTACATGTATCAGGTATTTTAATCTATAGATAGAGTCAACATGAAAAATTCAATACCATGGCCGGTATTTGAACCAAGGATCTCCTGGTTTCCGTCCAGTCGCTCTTAACCTTTGAGCTACCATGGCCAACGTGCCGTCCTGACATTGATTCATGGCATTGAATTTTTCCGCGTTGATTTTGGGATTTTGGGATGATAGTATAGGGATATCTACGACTCCAAGCTCTAATATTTATTTTCACGTTATAATGACCAGTTTTGACATATACCGATGGATCTAACGATGCTGAATGTGCCTATGTTTAAGAGTCACATATATTCGATTTTCCTAGCAGCATTTCCATTTATAATGCAGTTCTGTGTATGCGTCTTCGAAAATTGGGTGACTGCCTAATTTTAAGTGATTTCCTTAGTGCACTTTACAGCCTTCGTGAAATATATAAATACCACGCTATTCAACACAGCAATATAAGTGCCCTCCATGTTCTGCTGCACGTCATAGGCATCGCCCACAGAATTTACTGTGGTCCGAACTTGCCAATTTAGGAAATAGCTGAACAATGCGTTCGGCTTTTGACTATACACTACGGCCATATTCATTTAAATGCCTATATAGATTGTATACGTTTGTTTGTCCATGTGCAAAACCTGGGATATACGCTCCATTTTTTCACAAAGGCTTTAAAAGTGCTATAACGAAGTTATATAGCCAGAGAGAGTAAAAAATTTAGTGGGACCGTTTATCTGGTGTGGATGCAATAACCGAATTTAAAGCCTTCGTTTGTGCATTGAGTGTTAAACGAGTGAAATATATCTAAAAGAAGTGTCATTGTATTAATACATAACCTGTTTCTGAAACTGTGATTTCCTCCCAAAGAAATGCCATACTTTTCTTATGTGATGCGTTATAAAGGTTACCAAACTTGTACTTTGACATACTAGTCAATTTCTTACAAAGCTCCAGTATTTCTTTCTTTTTTGTGCTATGTCTAGGAAATAGATTCCATCATTAAATTTGTTAGAACTTCGCATTAACGGAACAACACATGTAACATTATACGAATCACTCCCGATTTAGATAAGATCAGGGTACCAGGGTTTCTTCGAATGATTATGAAATTGATTCTTTCTATGCTTGTTTAAGTATTATTATCTAGTTATACTTGTTAAGAGTTGACTGTTGGCACCAAAATGATTTAATAGCAAAAATACATTTACACTTTGATCCTCCGAACAAACCATGTAACTATCGCTTCCATTTATGCCATCCCCGAAGCTTTGGAAAGTATTCTACTGGTCTTTATATTTTGAGTATCTTTTGCAAGGAGGAGGTGTGTGTACCTGTTTACGTTTTAGCACATTATATTCAACGTGTGAAGTTCAATTTTGAGCATAGCTATACTTGTTGTCGCTTATAATAACAATATTTAAGTTATATAACTAAATAAAATACTGTTTTGTGGAATTTCTCCATCAAAGAATATTTTAATAACATAATATAAAATTGAATTAAATTATAATGTTAACTCTAAAATAGGACTCTTTTACTAAACATTATGCCAATTATATATCAAATCTAAATAGATGACCAAATAAAACTGTTTTGCACAATATCTCCTAGAAAAAATATTTTAATAGTAACATTATGCATCTCACTCTCCAAGAGAACCCTTTAAACCCAAATGTATGAACCAACTGAATCCTTCCTAAGGGCTAAAGCTGCAGCTGTTAAACACGACACATAAATGGGAAAATTAATTATGATGATCATGATAATGATGATGATAAATATTTTTTCGCCACTGATGTACGAATAAACAAACGCAGAATGCTCTACACATACATACACAAACACAGTTTAGCCCAGAGGTTCTACTCCCATTAGTCCTGAACCCGTAGGAACTGGACCCGGGCCTCCTTCAACCAGGGAGTATCCGAGCTGTCCCAAAGGGCGCTCGGCGTCCTCCGTGGAGCTTTCCATGGGACAAGACCTAGAGACTAACAAGCCCCCCATCTGATCCTATGGACTCAAGACGGGATGGAAGTGGATACGCCACTTACGCGCGTCAACACTCAAGGTGAAGACTGCCGCAAAACCTCGGTGGGGCCGCCTGGTGATCTAGCACACCTTCTACTAGCTTTGCAGGCTAGTACCCGGGAGAATTAATGGCTTCCCTCAACCCCGTCCTAAGACGTACCCGATTCCCATGGGTTTCGGGAACACACTGCCCTTTCGAGTCCATCCCAATCCGAACAACTCCCGAAGGAGGGGCTCGGCTGTTCGGCCCGAGGTTCCTCTAGTAACGTCAGAGGTACCACGAGTGCTAAGGGTCCGCAGCGCCCGCACTTTGGCAGCTGAAAGGGACGGATCCCTTCCCCTACGGGGATACACAAACACACATAGACTAACCTTCCTGCTCGTAAGTTTGCGCCAACTGAATTATGTAGTGTTTAACGACCGCTTTTCTACATGTGGCACTGCAGGCTGTGACACTTGTGATATATGACATGAAGATGGAGAACCGGTGGAATGAGATGGCGGAGGAAAACCGGAGATCCTGGAGAAAACACGCCCCTGTACCGTGTTGTCCACCAGAAATCTCACTTTGCGATTGCCTGGGATCGAATTGGGGCCACCTTGGTGACAGCCGAGCGATCTAAGCATTCTGCTACGGCGCGGCCGCACCGAGTGACAAGCTTGGTAAATTGTCCCGTAAAGCATTAAGGATGGCAAATATAGTACCCAGGGTACCTGTATTTTTAGCGTTGAAAGAAATAACAAAGAACTTAATCTTCAGGTGAAAGATTACTCATTGTATTGTTATGTTCCTTCATTGAAGTGCTTATAGCTTTTAAGGGTGAGCGATGAGTACGTCTTTCTGCACCCGATTAGGATACCAAAATAACTGAAATGTCTTTAGTTGGTAGGACTAGACTGGAAGAGATGAAAAAAAAACAAAGGAGAGCTTACCTTGGCTCTTGTTACGGCAATATTAAAAGTGTTGAAGTTCCACCAAAAAGAAGTTTCAGAAGATTTCATTCGGAATAAGGACAAGCTATCAAGGCAAGGCAGTCATCTAGTTCTGAGTGAGGCGTTGGTATATTTTGGATGTACAGCACTTGGTATGCATAGGACCATTTTTACAAACTCCCCAATGGTGGCAAAATTGACAATGTGTGGGGGTGCTATATCTGACCGATTGATTACGTTGAGTAGGCTTTACTGAAGAACATTCCCAACAGAACTTGACCTCGCCTTAATACCCTAATACAATGCTTTCCCAAATTTCTTCCAGGTTAGGATACACATATGAGCACCTTAAAAAGATACGACAGTACTGAAAATTTTGATTACAATAATACTGAATAATCATGGGAACTAAAACCGGAGAAATAGCTAATTTTCGTTCCCAGGACACTCAGCAATAGAATCTGCAGTACCTAAAGGTGTATGGCAAGGCGAGCTTCCCTTACTTAAGGCGGGAAATGATATTCAAATTGTAACCTTAATCTGTGGACATCGCACCAAACATATTAGTTAACATTACACAGAGGGGGGCCTAAGGCGACAATTCCTCTGGAGTACGAACATTGGTTAAATCCACTTAAGAACCTATGCAACATTTCAATTAGAAGTACGGATGTGACTAATTTAAAGCAAAGTAAGTGCACCATCGCTCCAGGTAGCCAATGTTCCGATATTGTAGTAGAATAATAAATCAATGCATGTTCAGTTCCAATCGACATGATGAAATTCAATTGAGGAATGTTCGACCACATAAAGATAGCAGGTGTGTTTAGGCGATTATTGCGTGTTAATATTGACATTTCTAACGCGAAGGACAAGGGCTGCTTTGCTAATTTTGTCAAAATACCGAAATGCAGTTGCCCTAACGGATAAACCGAGATGTAATTAAAATTCCAGGTCGAAATTAACCAATTCAGAAAATTCACAGTGATGCTGTCTCTTAGTGCGATCCCGTCGATAAATATCTCGAATCTCTCTCTATCATCCCAGACTTGTTCGACAGATCCCTGAGAAGTAACCGTCAGGATATTCGTAGATGTTGTTAAAAACGACATAGAATTTACGTTATTAATTAACTTCTACTGCTTAAAAACTTGATATAAATTGATCTGATTATACCGATATTTGCAAATTTGCCAGACGGAACGCTACATCGGAGCGCTCTCTTTACCAGTTAGACGCGAAGTGAGTTGGCGTGGCGTTAACAACGCTACATTCAAAATATGTCCGCTAGACTACCACTGCTTTCAAAGCATTGTTCACTTAATTAGTACCTTCTTACCTCTTATTCATTATTTTTACTATTGGAAATTAATTGTTCTTTCACACTGGCGGTCAGACACTTCAGTCTGACTCTATCTTTCCATAGTTTAGCCTACACACGGCCAGTGTGAAAGAACAATTAATTTCCATTAATTGACCTAATAGTGGCTAACTATAAAGCCCGGGCCTTAAAGTACTTACATGTTGTACGTCGCCATTAAGATAGTTGCCTCATGTGTTTATGAGAACTCCTAGTGGTTTACTGGGAAAATACGAGTCAATTGGAAAATTTAATGTAATGTCGGCACGTTGGCCATAGTAGCTCAAGGGTTAGAGCGGCTGGACGGCAACCAGAAGATAAGTGGTTCAAATTCCGGCTATGGCATTGAATTTTTCAGTCTGACTCTATCTATCCATACTTTAGCCTAGACACGGCCAGTGTGAAAGAACAATTAATTTCCATTAATTGACCTAATAATGGTTAACTATAAAGCCCGGGCCTTAAAGTACTTACAGCATAGTAAGTAGTTGGTAGTTGCCTCATGTGTTTATGAGAACTCCTAGTGGTTTACGGGGAAAAATACGAGTCAGTTGGAGACATTAATATCATGTCGGCACGTTGGCCATAGTAGCTCAAGGGTTAGAGCGGTTGGACGGCAACCAGAAGATCCGTGGTTCAAATCTCGGCTATGGCATTAAATTTTTCAGTCTCACTCTATCTATCCATATTTTAGCCTAGACACGGCTAGTGTGAAAGAACAATTAATTTCCATTAATTGACCTAATAATGGTTAACTATAAAGCCTGGGCCTTAAAGTACTTACAGCATAGTAAGTAGTTGGTAGTTGCCTCATGTGTTTATGAGAACTCGTAGTGGTTTACCGGAAAAAATACGAGTCAGTTGGAGACTTTAATATCATGTCGGCACTTTGGCCATAGTAGCTCAAGGTTTAGAGCAGTTGGACAGCAACCAGAAGATCCGTGGTTCAAATCCCGGCTATGGCATTAAATTTTCCAGTCTGCCTCTATCTTTCCATTTTTACTATTGTTTATTTATATTATCCTTATTATTTATTTCTTAATTATATATATATATATATATATATATATATAAATGTTCCTTTTAATCTGCATCCAAAGCTTTATCTTACATATTCAGTGTATCGTTAGAGTGATGAAGTCATATAGAAATCTCTTACTACTAACATCAAATTAATTTCAGCATCAATCTTGACTTTTAAGTCTTCTAAAGCCAGTGGCTTATATGGGATCATCTTAAATTGCACGCCTTTCTCCTGGAGCTCATTCAGCAGCTCTACGGAAAAATAAAGTTGGGAATAAAGCTTATAAGGTAATGGGATTAAGCATCAAATGCACAAAAGGGCTTAGATCTCCAGCACTACAGTAACTTCGGAACCCCCGAATGCGAAGAAAAGTCAAGAATGACCACAAATAACAAAATAATGTGTCTAGAAAGAAGACAAATGACGAGTGGAAACTAAGAAATGTAGGCTTTTTATTTTGCTCCATATATGAAGGAAAAATAACATATTCATTCTTATAATGTCAAAATATATAATTTAATACTAAAACTTGCAATCAAGAAATCACTAACATCTTAGTATCTGCAGCAACATCAAAGTGTATCCAATAAAATTTGCAAAGATGCCACGGAATATTTTTAAGAAGGAGAATATCTTTAGAAGGAATGAACTTTTACCAACATAAAAACCCCTACAGTATTCTTTGAGGCATTGAGGAATTACATAATCATGCTCATAATCAATCATCTCTGCAATAGTCAGCTAGTTCTGCTTGTTCTTCAGCATTACGAGTAAGTAATATTATGGAGGTTTTATAGTCAAGCCAAGTAAGGCTTCACAGCTCTGTTGTAGTGCACCCCACCGGTTATCTGTATGGGCAGTCTTATCATAAATGTCACAGATATCTTCACTTGGGAAATTAGCTGGGCTGTATACGTTGAACTTCCAAGCTATTGGAGTATGATATAAATTATCAAATGGTTTGCCTGTTGGCGATGCTAACGATTGCCAGGACCGTTTTTCGCCGCTTTTGTAGTGAAATTTTCCTGCGGGAGTTCTTGTACAAAGTAGTAAACACACTGATATAGGGCTAAGGCATTTAAAAATCATCTGTCTTGGGTTTGATCCTTTTATCTCTGCATCAGCATACCCAGTGCCCAGTTAAGTGAGCATTAAGCGTAATTTGGGATACGAAAACAGCTTCGAAGTGTGCCAAGAAACAATTAACTCATTCAACTCCGGGGCCACGAGGCGACGGTCGACGTCAGCAGCAAGGTCCTGCGGCTCAATGGAGAAGAGGTCATACTGCGACAACCCGAAGAACGCCTTGGAATTTGCAGGGTCATCTTGAAGGATGACGTGGTTGTCCCCGCAAGAAAGGAGGTGGTGGTGACGGCGCCACTGGAAGAACAGCGAACCAAGAACATAATGCTGGACCAGAAGACGCCTGTGCACGGACTGTGTGTAGCCAGAACATTGTTACCGTGCCGAGAGGAGGTGCCAGTGAGGCTGATTAACCTAGCGGACACTAATCACGACGTCCAGGCTGGAACGGAGATGTGGACGTGCGAGCCCGTGGTCAGCGTAACAGCAAACGACAAGACAAGAACCCGGCGCTGACGCAACCCCTGGGGCCCCTGCTGGAAGGCTTATTGGAGGGGGAGGCCGAGCACCTGGCCGCAGAACAGCTCGAGAAGGCTTGACAACTGCTGAGACGATATCAGCGCGCCTTCAGCCAAGGCAGAGAAGAACTACTGCGTCACCGGCGAGAGCTACTGGTAGTAAAAACCTTGGAGCACTTCCACAAATACCTGTACGGTTAGCCATTCCACCTGAGGACTGACCACGCCGCTATGACCTGGCTATTGAGATTTAGGAACTTGGAAGGCCAGACAGCCCGTTGGGTACAGAGGCTGCAGGAGTACGACTTCACCTCTGAACATCGTAAAGGGAAGAGCCACGGCAACCAGACGCCATGTCCCGAAGACCCTGTCCAGAAGTGTGCAGCCAGTGCACAAGAGTGGAAGAGAAAGAGCATGCCGCAGCTGTCAGAGTGGTTACGGCAGTGCCTGCGGACGGCTGGGATAGCACAGCCCTGAGGAGAGAGCAGCTGGCGGACGCAGGCTTGGGGCCACTCTTGAGGGAAGTGGAGGCAGGGACAAGTCCTGGGATGACATCGCACCGAGGAGCGCCACCTACAAGTCGTACTTGGCCCAGTGGGACTCACTGAAGATCAGAGAAGGCGTGCTCTTCAGGGTATGGGAATCGCCCGATGGGAAGCCCCATAGAGAAGCGTTGGTACTTCCCCGAAGTAAGGTCCCGGATGTCTTGGAGGAAGTGCACGCTGGTACTTCAGGAGGATGCGTGGGAGCAAACCGAACAATCGACAAACTTCAATAGCCGTTGCAAGAACCGTACCGGGTGGTGAAGATGATTAACGACGTGGTGTACCGAATCCAGAAGGTGTCCCGAGGGAAGATGTTGGTGGTACACCTGGATCGTCTGGCCCGCTACGATGGTGCTGTTCGGGACAACCAGCCTGGAGAACGGAGCAGTGTCGCGAACCCGTTATCTACGATAGCGTGACTTGTGTACACAAAGAGCCGACAAATAAAGATAGCAGATATAAAAGATTTACCGACACTGATAAGTGAGGTAAATGGAAATTTTTAGACACTTCTTGATTGATAGAGGTTATTCGGTTTCTGGTTTGTTTTAGAACAGTCTATAAATTATCAATGGAGGTATATATAAGAGATTGTGACACACCACAGGAGTCGAAAACAGACCAATGAGTCGTAAGCAGTCAATAGTCGTGAACAGATGTAACGAGAGCTGATGTAAACAGGTGTAATCAGAAGCAGTTGTTGTGGTCATCGATCTTGGTAGATTGTGTATGTGATGTAATACTGCTACTGTGAGTGCATTTCTACGCAAATAAAGAATATTTAGAATGTCTGCAAATTGGACTTTTAATACTACGAACCCACTGTCACAATAGTTACTGCATAATGAACATACTACAAATAGCATATATTAGACATCTACCGAAAAACAAGCATTTTCGAAATATGTGGGCCCATAGAAACACAAAACTACTGTAAAAATGACATAATGTGATAGAAAAAGTTATTTTGCGCCAGACTGTGTGTTCATAACTGCAAATTTTTACAAATTGTTATTGGCAACAACACGAAGGTACAAAATGACGAAGCTAATGAGAAATAGCGTATGTTAGAGAGAAATATCCCATTTACTTCCAAACTAAAAAATAAAATAAAATCTGAATAGACCACCGCGGCACCATGTAAACTGTACAGGGGCATATATTCAAATTTTCTATTTATTTCCAAAATACACATAATATACATGAATATATAATATACATAACTTTTTCAGATAATTACAAAAACAAAACTGAAAAAACAGTAAAAAACAAAAAAATATATAATATCTAAGAAATTCTATCTACTCAGAAAAACTAAAATAATTTTAATTCTATACTGGTATCCAGCAAAAGATTTAGAAGTAGAAAAACAGTCACCTCAATGTCTATATAAAATAAACAAAAATGACTATTTCTAAACATTTCTACTTTAAAACCAAAAAACAACAGAAAAATATTTAAGTATATCCTAACAAACTCTAACATACATTAAATACCAAAATTCTACAAAACATCTTTACCTACTTTCTTAATTACTAACTCAAGACTGCAAAATAATATATGATTAAAAGAAAACTATATTACTGGTGTCCAGCGATACAACAACTGGAGATATTTTCCAGCTATTCTAACAATTTCTTTTATTTTTATTTTTATTTTACCTTTAAAATACTAGTAACCATCATGTTTTCTTTTAGAAATGTTTATTCAAGTAAGTTTATTTAAATACTCTTAAATTTTTACACAGAAAATTCTTTAAATTTACTTCCCAACTGTCTTTTTAAGATTGAGACAAACTCTACAAGCATATTCCCGCTTCCCCTCTCCACTCTGACGTTTCAGCTTTCCTAGAGATGCCCGCCACGATAGTAGATGCTAGCGTATTTGCCTCACATTCAAGAGGTCCCGAGTTCAAATCTCGGTTAGGGTGAGTTATCCGGATAAGGTTCTTTCCAGGGCATTTCCTTATCCTGATAGGCGAATGTCGGGCAATTCTAAGCTCCATGGATCCCGTACCCGTTTGAGGATGGTTTCACCCGTTTCATTCATCGTCCGATTTGACTTAATGCTGTAGGACCTAAATTACAACAACAAAATATCAATTCACACACCTTTGCTAAAAACTTAATATTTTACAGAAATTTCCTATTTGTCACTACTAAATAACAATCGACAACAATCGATACAACTGCCATTAAAAGCCTTGTATAAAAAGGTAAAGTTTTCTTCTTTACAGAGAAATCACGTGACAAAATCTGTCAGTTGCAATTGCTTCCGGAAATCTATGAAATAGTAATAAAGGATACGAATGCATAAATACATAAAAATTCAGTATTGAATGAACCCACGGAACTGGTTACTCGAAAGTAAGCACCTGTGAAATTGTCCGCAGCACGGCGGATGTTAGCTAGTATATTTGGAAAACATATTCAGGGCAAATAAGACACTGTTTGGCTAGAATTTTCTTGTTCTTATTTTTCTCTTTAAATTTTGGAGAAGCTTCATTGTACGCTTCGTCACTAACTCACTATGATCATATTTAGTTCATACATTACGAAGTTAAAATTAGAAGCAAAAATGTACACCAACAGACTTTCCTCTGAAAGTGAACTTATCGCTATCGTTTAACTCTTTAGACTTCGATCACTCATAGCTTATTTGGTAATAAAATTTCGTTACATAAACAAAGGAAGAAAGCTACTTTAAAATATTTTCAATTTAAAATTATCTACGGAGAAAAAGGCTGTATAATTATATATTTAATTTAGTGTTCACGCTTAAATGATTTACTTTTTATAGTCATGACGTTTTCTCTTCATCTTCTTACCAAATAGTTTTATTAAATAACTGGATCAAGAAAATTTTTGGAAGGACGAATTATATTCCGAAGCATTTCTCTGGCAGAGGAAACACGGCACTGCACCTGAAGTCTAAAGGACAGTTTTTGGTGATGCGCTGAGAGCAAAGAAAACATATTTACAACAGACAAAAAAGGTTTCCACGTGTGTACTATGGCAATCCTATTTGTCTGCCTCTGGTAGTCTCTTTATGAGTAGTATAACGTAAATCATAAATGAAAGTCAGATAAATATGAATGTTCACGGTTATGTTAGGCATCTTAGGCGGCTCGAAGATTTACAAAAAAATCTGCCACCACTCTAGCGTTCATGTGGAAAAAAATAAAAGATAAAAATGGTATTAATTTCGATCTTCTCAAAACTGAATTTAGTTAAATTGATTAATACGTGCAAATATTTACATTAATAACAACATATATGTTTTAAATTTTGTTTAATGAAACCTTTAAAATATTGTATAACAGATAATCATAATTGATAGACAAACACTTCTACACAAAAAAACAGAGCCCTTTTGAAGTGCAAAACTTATTTCAAACAATGCTTTTGTAATTACACATTTACAATTGATCCGTTACTTTTGTATTTGTATTTTCAACGGCTTTGTTGGAACTGATATTAAAACTTTATTCAGTACTAAACATCAGTACATCTCGGCCATCCCTGATTAGGTTCTTGATCTTACGTGTGACACACACACATACACACACAACACACACACACACACACACACACACACACACACACACACACACACACACACACTCACCAGGTGAGCCAGCTGCCCCTATTTGTTCTTATCTATGAAACCTGCAGTTTATATTCTAATGTGAAAGCATTGACCCTTTTAGCACAGAGGCCGTTATTGCAGCTCTGCCCTTCTAATTTGTAATATAAGACCCAGCATTAATAGATACTTGCAGCCCTGAATGAGGACCAAGAAGCTGCGAAAAAACTTAAATAAATGACAATTTTTCATGCATATAATACTAATCCTTGTTTCACATAAGCATGTCCCGTATCCCTAAACGGTCACGTGACCTTATCACCACTCATTGGCTGCTGTTGTATAGACTGCTGTGCGGTAAAAGTTAGTCCGTTATTTAACATGGTGATATATCTTTAATGTTGGAAGAGAATTGTCAAATTTATATTTTCGTAACTGTTTGAATTAAATATATTACGCAATAGAGTTGATTAATCTGAAATGCATGTTAATTCCTAAACGAAGTAAAGAGGAGGTTCCTATGCTTTCAAGCACATGGCACGATAGCACGTTATTTAGCGGTGGTGATGACATTTGTTCATATGACTTTTATCACTGACCTTGTTTTGAACTGGATTAGTCATATATCGCCATTGGAAGGCGTGTTGTGCAGAGTGCGAGAGCTAAATTATTTTATTGATCGTTTATTGCTCGTGTACTTATTATATGTATAATGGCAGAGTCTAACGCCAGCTTTTCGCTGAAGTATCGCAAGGCGATACAAAGCGGCGAAAAAAGAATTGTGTTGCATGTGTTTAATGCACTCACAGAGAAGAATACGTCTTTGTCAGTGAGAGAAGTCGAATAGCTGTGCTCTGAATTTACAGGTGTGTTAGATGCGTAGGAACATCGCGACATGAAATTGAGACAACAGGAAAACTTACCACTCCAGGGACGATATTGCTGTGTTGCGAAGACGTTATTTAAGGACAATCAGATTGTATCGGGATACAAATCGCAAAATATACATCGACGAGACTTGGGTGAATGAAGGACACACAAGTATGGCGTGACACGAATTTTAAGACTGAAAGAGAAGCATTTTTGCAAGGTATGTGTGCTATAAAAATCCCAGTGGAAAAGGCCGAAGACCTTTCATTATAAACTTGTTTCAGTTTCATTGCTCATTCATTCAGTTTCAACTTGCTCAGTTGTATTATAAACTTCATTATTTTTGCATGCCTTCATATTCTTATTTGTATGATTTTATCTATCTTCCTGAAAATTATTATGACGTTTACTGCGGGTTCAAATGTGACGGGAAGGCGCCACCTATGGCCAATGGCGCGAAAGCATTAGTCAATTAGGATGAGGGGGCAGGTAGTTGCACGCGGAGTGATACATGTCAGCGGGGCAAGGTTGTATGAAACAGAGATTAGCAAGGCGATAAACGAATGCTTTCCCAACGAGTGACATAGAATATGTGGCAGCTGGTCGAGGTGGATAGCTGTGGGCATATGGTCCTACAAGGTCTACGTTCGAAACGACGTGATATTCCTTTTCTTTTTTCCTTTCTCCTAGTCTTTACTGTCTACAATTTAGTTACTAAGATACAAACAAATAATTAACTAAACAAAAATATTTACTGTTGCCATCGGTTCTCTTATGAGTTTAAGAAAGACTGACAATCCGACAATTAGAGATCATGCTTATCTTTGTGGCCATTTATAATCTGTATAATATTTGGTATTGTAAACCATGTGACGTAGTTAACTTTCAGATTTTAGGAACATGCTAAAATCTTAGGTTTCACTTCTACTCAAAGAGGTGTTGAATGTGTTAACTTCTCGGTTAAACAGAAAAATAAATTATTAAAGTGTGGATTTCATCAACGCAGTAAATGTTCAAAATGACGACCCCCGACAGTATTTGTTCATTCACGCCTAACAATGGCGCAGGCGCAAGTAGCTGAAGCCACTTTGTATTTATGAAGTGTTTGAAACTTGTTGAAAGGGTCAAACATAATAATAATATATCTACTAGGCACTATAAATTTATATCTATCTGCCAGTGGAAAACATGGTTAATGGTTAATAAAACTTTTATTTGCATCATAGTATCAAATTATAAGCCACAAGAGGTAAATCAAAGGATAAAAAAGATTTTACCTGATGAGAATGGATTTGAACCCAACTTGGAGGGACAGAGTGGCGTTATCTTGAGAACTGATGTTTCTATATGAATACGAGAAACCGGATTGTTGTCATAAAAAATTTATTGATGAACCTTTTTATAAAATTACTTCAGTCACCTTGAAAATACTCTCCATTACATGCGATGCACTTGTCAGGTCTCTTTTCCCACTGCTGGAAGCATGTTTGGAACTCTTCAAGTTTGATATTGTCCAGTGCCCTTTGCGAAGCTGCTTTTACCGCCTCTACATCGTCATAACGCTCCGCTTTTAGAGTTCTTTTTTCATTCGTGGACATAGCAAAAATTCGCACGGGGCTATGTCCGGCAAATACGGAGCGTGGGGAACGACAGACCACCTCTGGGATGCCAAATAGTGGGTCACTCGTAAGGCTGTGTGTGCTGGAGCGTTGTCGTGATACAGAAACCAGTTAACTGATCGCCAAAGTTCCGGCCGTTTCTTCCTCAAATCTTCTCACGGACGCCTTAAAACATTCAAGTAAAAGTGCTGGTTAACAGTCTGTCCAGGGGGTACCAATTTCCGATGCACAATTCCACGAACATCAAAAAAGACAATGATCATCTTCTTCAAATTTGACCTCACTTGCCTTGAAATTGTTGGCCTGGGAGAGTTGGGGGTCTTCCACCTGCTTGATGTTTGTTTGGTTTCTGGGTCATACCCGTAACACCAACTCTCATCCCCTGTAATGACTTTGTTCAAGAAGTTTGGATCACGTGCAATCTCTGTTTTCAAGTCCTGATTCAATTCATGCGGATGGTTTTGTGCTCCTGTGTGAAAAGGCGCGGAAAAAATTTAGGCAGCAACACGTCTCATGTGCAAGTCCTCCCTCAAAATGAGCTGGCACGAGCTCTAACTGATTTCTGTCGCTGCTGAAATTTCGTTGACCGTTTGGTGGACCTTTCTAATGTTCTCCTCAGTTCACGATGTTGAAGGGCGGCATCCAGAACGAGCTTGGTCTTCAACACACATCTCACCACTTTTATAGCGTCCAAACCACACGAAAACCTGTTTGCGGCTCATAGCGTCCTCCTAGAAACCTTCCTGAAGCATTTGGTGTGTCTCCGTTGCAGTTTATTTTAAGCAGGAAACAAAATTTCACACCCACTCTTTATTCTTTTAAAGTTGCCAGAACGACTTCGCGGATGTATCCCGCCAACAGTCAGAGAAACACAATACCACACTTGCACGTTCAGCTTACACTGACGCCGTTTACACAGCTGTTTCATGAAGGTCTCTACTAACACCATCTAGCGTGAGAACCCTGCACTTCGTCTAAGATTAGCTGCGCTCTCGGAACCCGGTTTCTTTTGGGTCCTCCCCTCGTATATAAGCGCAGTCCTCAGACTCCCACTTCGAATATTTACATTCACTTCGTACAGTGTTTTGGGCTCGTTTTAGTAGTTTAACCCACATAAAGAAACTGCAACGGCCATTACAATTACGAATAAGCTAAAAGCTGCCGCAATTTGTGACAGAAGTGAAAACAATCTACCTAATTGTTAGCACTTTTTGACATGGCTGTACACCAACAAAAAACATGTTGGCTGAAGATTTATATCCAATTGGTCCCACTGTGTGAATATACAATTTTTTTCAGTGTTATTGTCAATTGATGTATGTGATAGGTTGTTCGTTCTGGGGCGTGTTTAGAGGTGTGTATGAATATACGCTGATAAATAAAAGTTTGTAAACTCTTCTAAAATCACTACTGGAGCTCTTTGTGTCTGTATATGATGTTTTTGGAATCGACATCCTTAGTGACTGTTTTCTGTCTCATGCAACACTTATGCACGGAGTTATCCATCCTTTCTCTTTAAACTGCTCTACTTATCATCCATTCCAAGGCATTCAAGAAGGGCGTAAGTCACATGTCACTTAGCACGTTGGATATATTAAAAACTAAATAGGGGCAGGTGGCTCACCTTATATATATACCTGTCTCGGTAGCGTAGATGGTAGCGTGTCTGCCTCACATTCAAGAGGTCCCGTGTTCGAATCTCGGTAATGGGTGAGTTACCTGGATAAGGTTTTTCCGGGGTTTTCCCTTATCCTTAAGGACGAATATCGGGTGACTAAGCTCTATGGACCCCGGGCTTATTTGAGCATCATTTCACCCATTTCATTCATCGTCCGATATGACTTGACGCTGGAGGTCGTAAATTATATATATATATATATATATATATATATATATGTTTGATCACTTTCCACTTTACATTTCTACATTTTCGATTTTCGTTTGTCCAATTGAATCAAATTTCAACTTACTGAAACCTGTACTTTTCCAAATCTTATGCGTTTAATAACTATGCTTATTAACTAATTATATTCTATTCTCATGCTTAAATCTATCATCTTCCCACTCGTTTATTGTGCCAAACATCTCCACCATCTTCTTATTCTGTAATTTTTGCCAAAATCTGCAACACCAATTTGAAGCGGTAACATCGCGTAATCCGGTTCCAGGTGCGCCTTACCCACCAGCGATCAGACTAGAGTTGACAAGATATGCCCAGAGTGAACTATTAAGCTTTGAAATTCTCTTAATAAACTCACCTTTTAGTAATGACTCCAGGACCCTTACTACTAGCTTCTAATCCGATGTTGCCATATCGATTCCACTTTTCTCAAATTTACTATTTCACAGCCTAAGTCACTTCACACAGTTTTAAGAAATCATGTCTCACATTCCAAGAATCCCAACTTAGCCTCCCATACCTAATCTGAAAACCTTGGATACTTGCACACCTAAGTGAGTTACCTGGATAAGGTTTCTCCGGGGTTTTCCCTTATCCCGAAAGACAAATGTCGGGTAACTCTAAGATCTATGGACCCTGGGTTCATTTGAGCTTCATTTCACCCATTCCATTCATCGTCCGACATGACTTAACGTTGGAGGACCTAAATTATAAAAATAATAATAAAAATAATCTATTACCAAACATACAAACCTTTTGTCTAGTCACCGGCGCGAAGAGTTTTCTAGCTCTTTTCCCAATTTTTCACAAGTTTCCACACTTGCTGTTTACCCTTCGGATTTTTCACTCGTGTTCTGACTATCCTCTTCCTCCGCTCCTCTACCCGTACCGCAGATGTCTTAACTAACTTTCACCCTAACACATTGTTCTCTCGCTTCTTTCTTGGAGGCACCTTCTTGTGCCTCTCCCATTCTTCACCATCTCTTAGGTCTCATCCTTCCACTGTTTCAGCGTTCCTTATCTCTTGTGTCAAGGTTTCTTTGTCACTACAAATTGACATCATCTCCAATTATGTCGTCACCAGCTTTTGCTCTTTATCCAATTACTCAGAGCTTACTTTGCGTCGCTCGTCTCGATAGCGTAGATGCCAGCATGTCTGTCTCACGTTCAAGAGATCCCGAATTCGAATCTTGGCCAGGGTCAGATGCCTGGATAATGTTTCTTCCGGGTTTTTCCTTCTTTTGAAAGACGAATGTCAGATAACTCTAAGTTATATGGTCCCCGGGCTCATTTGAGCTTCATTTCACCCACTTCATCCATCGTCCGATATCTCTTAACGTTGGAGGACGAAAATTAAAAACAAATTACCTTGCATCGCCCTGCCTCATTTGTTCGATATCCTCTTCAATATACGTCTTGGTACATAAGTAAAGTCTTAATCTATATAAATATAATCACCCTCTTTTCACATGAATACCTCATCAATTATCTCCATATGCGGATATAAATTTTAGCAGAATATTCCTGCTTCCATCTCTGTTATCAATTCTAAACAACTCCGGTGTATAATAATTCCATCCATAATCTTCTTTCTAAAGGTTCTTGGATCTCTTTTCTCACCTTAGTTCCTCGTAACTATTCTATTCCCTATACCACTGTGTTTCACTGAGATTTCTAGTCGTTTTATGTTTTGAACTTATTTCCTTAAGAACTTCACCCAATCTCTTAATTACTTGTTCTTATTTTTTGGTTTTGTTCATCCCTCCGTTTCGTTTCTGCCTTCTGCTTTCATTACTG
The DNA here is from genome assembly GCA_030765055.1 of Mantis religiosa. Classification (NCBI taxonomy): domain Eukaryota; kingdom Metazoa; phylum Arthropoda; class Insecta; order Mantodea; family Mantidae; genus Mantis; species Mantis religiosa. Next base: position 62,419,572 of record CM060952.1, on the reverse strand, counting down.
CCTAGTCTTACAAACAAGTGCTGTAAGTTCTATGGGATTAGTTAATATGTAACTTTTTCTATACATACCACAAAATGAAAGAAATTATGAAACTTTGCACGGTAAATATATAATAGATATTTATGAACATGACTACAATAGTTTTTTCTTAGCTAACTAGATCAGAGCATAAAATAAAACTTGTATTGTCTGTAGAAGATATGTAGAAATGAAACTATTGTAGTTACAAAAATATGTGAAAGCAAATATTTATTCTTCTTTTTCATTTCTACTCTTCTAGTATACCTTCGTATACTTAAATATAGTGTATCATGCGGTGTTTTAGCCGAATAATAATAATCAATATTATACCAATCAAAATACACTGGGGAACAAAAAAAATATTTTCATATACCCGAAACAAAATAGTCAAATTCTTATGTAAACTGATCTGCTGATTCCAAAAATGCGCCTCAATATGCTGTATCACGAAACATTGTTAGGTATTCATAATTTTTTATGAAAACTTACAGAAATGCGATGTGATAACTCATATTTGATTAATTGAAAATAGGTATTTTATTGCCAAATAACATTGAAAATAATAATAATTATTATTAAAATAAACACAAGATAATGATGAAAACCACATACCTGAATTATCTCAGAAGTGTTTCACTGTTAATTGATTTTTTATTGACATGTACTCTTCCGTTTGAGGAACCAACAATAGTCTCCCAACATGGCTGAATCCCAGCGACCCTGCTAACGTCTGTCCATCTCAGAAATGTCCTGGTGAAAACGCTCACCTTGCTCAGCACTTCCTACAGGGAAACTATCAAGGTGAGAGTGCAAAAAGTGCATTTTAAGTGACATACGGCAACCCATTTCGTTTTTGTAGCTCCTTAATAGTTCTGAGACTAGAGTCTCATAATTTTCTTCTTTGTTATTGCCCAGGAAGCTTTCCACCACTGATTTAAATGATTTCCATGCTGCCAGTTCAACACGTTTAAGCTTTGATTCAAAAACACTGTCTTTAAGAAGTAATCTTATTTGAGGACCGACAAATATACCTTCCTTCAATTTAAATTCACTTATTTTGGGAAAGATACTCCTTAAATACTCAAATGCACTTCCTCTTTTGTCCAAATTTTTAACAAAGTTCTTCATTAACCCGAGCTTTATGTGAAGTGGGGTAGAAGAACTTTGTTTGGGTCTACTAGAGGCACATACTTAACACTGCTTGCTCCAGGAGTATAGTATTCCCTTTTCCCCCACTCTTTCACTATAAAATGCTTTTCAGTTGCCCTACTGTCCCATAAGCACAAAAAACAGCAATATTTTGTGAAACCTCCCTGCATTCCCGTTAGCAATGCAACTACCTTGAGGACACTACAAATTTCCCAGCCATGGTCTTGATAGCTAATAGCATCTAAAATGATGGACATGAAATTGTATGTCTTCTTCATTCCTATGGCATGAAATAAAGGTATTGAAGGTAGTAAATTGCCATTATGAAGCAACGCTGCCTTTAAGCTGTATTTAGAAGAGTCAATAAAGAGGCGCCAATCTTTGACACAATGCTCTATACCCAATTCCTTCATTAAACCGTTAACATTAACATAGAAACACATGTTGTCTTTCGTTGTGAAATACTGTGAATACTGTTGATGTCGAGATCGCTAAAATGTTATTTTAGTCTCTTTTGCCAGGAAATTCCACTCCTGTAACCTGGAACCCAGTAATGCTGACTCTTTTTTACCTAGTTTCAAATAATGAGTAAGATCGCTTGGTTCTTCTTGAGAAACAAAATGTCTTTCTTCGCTTCGTTCACACTGATATGTAGGGTCTTGGAATGTTGAGGGTTCACTGTCATATACATCATGATTTGAACTTGATCCAATCATATTCTTCAACCCATGCTTTCGGAGGATCAGGCACCGGAAGATCTTCACTATGAGGAATTGGTCTTATTGCTGATGGAACACTTGGATATTTGACACTCGACTTATTTTTTCTAGACACACCTGTAATATTTGTATTACAAAAATAGCAGTAATTTAAATGGTTAGATTGTTCTCTCCACACCATACGCACAGCAAATGGCATAGATTTGCGTTTACCCTGTACCCACTGATTAAGACCAGTTTTGCACGATATGCAGCAAACATGGGGAGAAAAATCCTTATCTAGATCACCAAGGGCACAACCAAAGTATAATGAATATGCTGTTATAGTAATACTTGTTATTTTTTTTTTCGTTGTGATTTAGGGGTGAACCGTGTACACACATAACAAAAGTTATTTGGATCATTAGTCCATTTCCTACGCCTGCTCTTATTCATATCTTTAGCCTTTCATTAGCACCGCGAATAAACTACGCTACACTTTCACAGCTGAATATGAACTGAAAGAAAAATCCACCACAGATGAAAACCAGACCACCCAGAGGAGCACTCAAGCTAACACATCTGTTTATTTACTCAGGAGGAGAGGAGCGTGATAAAGGGGGTTATTTGTGAACCTAAGAGCTCAAGATAGGAATCTTTTCCATTAGAGAAACCAAATAAGATGTATTTAGGTCTTCATGATAAGTTATGAAATCCTGTATCAGTAGTTTGTCAACTTAATTTATTTTGAGTTGGGCACACCCATGTAAATACGATTTTTAAAAGTAGACTCTAAAATTAATTTTACTGATAAATCTTACGTGGTGGAAAATTTGTTCTAGTTATTTGGAATAGTATTCATATTCTTTACAGGTATAAAAATATTATTTAATAATAAAATGACTATTATTTTAAATTAAGTCAAAATGAGTTGGTATCATACTTCATTTCTGAATTTTATATAAAAGAATAAGAATATCTCAAAAATGTTACATGATACAGCATTTTCAGATGCATTTTTGGAATCAGCGAGTCATTTTGCATAAGAATTGGCCTATTTTGTTTCGGGTACAAAAAACGTGTTCCCTAGTGATATTAGTGATCATCGGTTATCCAAAATGTGTTTGGAAGTAACCTGTTTACTGCAAATGATATTAACTGATTACTGTAAGCTGGAAGGTCAGTATTAGTTTAATGCTGAGGTCATTGGTCTGGCAGTTGCTGTAAAATCAATTACAAAGATGTTAGAAAGGCCTGTGGAAACGCGTTCTATACAAATTCGAGGTGCTGGGACTGGGACCAGATAGGAACTTCTGTTTTTTCCTAAATACACATATACTTTTTGTGAAAGCGTGACAGAGATGGCAGCACTATACATTGCAGAGCACTCTGGTGGCAGCGACGAGAGTTAGGGCTGTCTTCGATACTTAACATGCCGACTTTTTCATTGCATGAACAGGGTGTAATCATTCATTTTCTCCATTTTGTGATGTGATACGTATTGAAATTCATCGCCAATTGAGTGAAGCATGTGGTGATGGTACCATGGACGTGTCTAATGTGCGTTCACATGTGTGACAGTTCAATGGACGCAGAACATCGTGTGACAACAAACCAAGACAGTTACAGAAATCGCCTCCAAAATTGGCATTTCCTTGGGATCTGTGCACACAATCCTGCATGAAGATCCGAAAATGCTCAATTGGCGATCCTCTAAAACAACGTACTCCAATCGCTGGATCATGTCGCCAGACGGGCTGGTGGTGGGCCGTGATTGTCTTGGTGTGTTGTCACACGATGTTCTGCCTTCATTGAACTGTCGCAACCAGGAACGCACATTAGACATATCAATGGTACCATCACCACATTCCTCACTCAAAAGGCGATGAATTTCAATAGGTATCACACCACGAAAATGGAGAAAACGAATGATTGCACGCTGTTCTTACAATGAAAACGTCGCCATGTTAAGTATCAAAAACAGTCCTGACTCTCGTTATTCCACTAGAGTTCTATGCACTGTACAGTGCTGCCATCTTTTTCAGGCATTCACAAAGTGTCCACGTGTATTTAAAATAAAAATCAGAAGTTTATATTTGGTCCCAGTCTTAAACAAAAAAATAGGAGCCGTTATAACTTGAACGCATCGCGTACTGGCAATTAATGGAGCAGTAAGTACCAGTTCCACACAGATTGTCTTAATTCAACACACTGTATATTTTTAGTTCAGCTGCCACGCCAGGATAAACAATTTTGGAAACAGCACACAATTAAATGTAGCACCAACGGAGAATGACTTCATGAACAAATGGGATAATACAAATAGAGATACGATTACTGATTATAATCAAATGTCATGGCTTTAAGTATTTCAATTTAAGCATTCTGAACATACAGCGGGTATCGAAATTCATACAGCATACATAGTCATAGTCATACACACTACGACGACCGTAAATTAATGGATTTGACCACTGCGTTGAGCATATTATAGCCCTTTGGATTGGATTAATAATTATTATGATTAATAGCCAGCATATTATCCGCGAGGGAGACATTACGCCATACAGCAAACGCCTTCTCTTTCTACAGCTGCGGTATTTAGAGTACTGTCATTTCATTGTCAATAATAGTTCAGTACATCTGCGCTTAGGGGTATGTCTGTAATTACTGGCAATTGTGATTGTCACGTGAAGCTAGGTAACATGAGAGATCTTGAGGTCGCAAAATTGCACATTCACCAGAAAGAGAAAGGATTAACTGAAGTAATCGAGGGAGAAGGGGCTTGAAACTGTGGAAGGATCGTCTTAGGAACAATTCAACATTATGTGGAGAAAGCAGCAATATGTATGTACCTGAAATATGTTGCACGATGCATCTGATGTAGAATGTATGTAAGATACATAACGTAAAAGTTTTCTTTGAGGAGTGCGCCCAACTTAAGCATATTACCATCCATGCAAACTTAAGCTAAAATACCCTAATATAAACGAGACCATTCTCGTAGTCTATTCTATCGTACACAACCCAAACTAAGATTAGATACTCATCCATTATGTGTTTCAAATGGGAAGGTATTTGTCCTTGAGCGCTACTAGACGAGCAACCAATCGGAGTCCTGCGGTGTTGTCGTACTGCATTCCCGCTTAGTGGTGTGTGAGGAACTGCAACCTAATCAATCTGTATGAAATACTATTCGCGCTATGACAAAAATTCAGATTTTCCCGAAACTGATCCATGTGGAAGGCAGACAGTAATGTATCTAACATAACCATGAAAACCCCATATTTTACCTCAAATAGTTTTTCTAATACAAATAAATAAACCACTATTACCTGTATTATAACAATAAACCGTGACGTAAGCACTGCATGAATATCATTATTGGTTGGTGTGTATACGTGTACGTATACTTGTAATTACTCCGAACTGAAACGTAAATGTTTGACATGACGTGACAAAAGAATTACTTTGAATAATTCTATTCGAGCGAGAGGAAAGGATAAATTTCCTGCAGCCCTGGCAGAGCTTGTCTGGTCACAAAATATCTTTGTTTTATGAATAGTTCGTAATCTCTATTTTACTCTATGGAGCTCAAAGTGGTTGGTGTGATGTATGTACATATACTTTAAATTACTCAGAACTGAAATTTAAACTACTGACATGACGGATAAAAGAATTACTGTAAATAAGTCATGGTGTTAAATTCAAAAAAGAGCAAACACTTCATTTCCTGTTAGCCTGTGGAATGTGGTATGTTTATGAATGAATGCTGGATAAGAACTGTTTATTTATCCTGGAGAGTTCAGATCAATGTCATTCAGTTGTTCTTTACACAACAGTAGAGTAAGAATTACACAGCGCACTGGCTTCTTGCGGTGAATTTAGTGGCGAGTGGAAAAGGCAGATATTGCGAAGTCAGGCTCGAAGTACTATTTTTAAGCTGTACACGTTCTTCAATTTTTTTTCGGAAACAGAAACTAAAATTGAGTTACTGCAAAGAGTGCTACCGTTTAAAATCACGGAAAAAGTGTATCAGCTGGATCAACTTGCAATTGAAATGGGACAAGAGGTAATACGCCTCCCACCTTACCATTGCCAGTATAATTCAATTGAGTTGGTCTGGGCTCAAATAAAAGGTGGATTGCAAACAGAAATAATACTTTAAAACTGACGGACATTAAACGACTTGTTTACGAAGAAACTGACAAGGTAACAACAGGACTGGGAAAACTGCGTGGGGCATGCAGAATTTAACAAAGAAATAGCACGTAACGAGATTTTGGAACCTATAATCACAAATTTGCAAGACTCAGACAATTAAGACATTGACAATGATGAATTTTCTCTTAACGGAAGTGACATTGACAGCGATGTGGATGAGCCATTGGCAGTTCCATTGGATTAGAAAAACAGGTAATTCATAAACTATAATTATAGATATAGTATTCCAAAATATACTTAATTTACGAAAATGTCTTTTCCAATTTTGATTTTGGCAACTGCATCATTGTAAAAGTTTGTAAAATATAATTTGCTTACCCTTACGTCTGCGCCAAGCTCTCCTACATGTTGTATGAGTGTGCGAGAGAGAGGGAAACAAGCTGGCAACGCTGAGTGTGATACGGCATCCGATTAGCTGGACTCCAGAACTCTTCCTATTTGAAACACATAAGAAGAACCACTCCATAGTGAATGTCATTGCACACTGGGCAAAATACATTGGCCATTTTATCTTTATGTGTAATAAATTGGCTGTTTCCAATGATTAAACCACAGGATTTGTTTGATATAATGGAAAGAAATCTTCCACAAACGAATTCTACCAGCGAAATAAGAAAGCTCTTCCAGCTAAACTACAGTATACAGAAGCATGAAATCCTATATAAGTCTCGGAGATATGAAATAAGTACGATATAAACGTTATGCTTTTTTAGCGTTTTCTCTACAATATTTCAATAATCAGCTACGGGTGGTACGTCTGAACTTAAGGGTCGCTGTACTGGCTTTAATTTATAATGTTAAACTCGATATTTCTGGCATGCTCTTATTGGAAATTAATTGTTCTTTCACACTGGCCGTGTGTAGGCTAAATTGTGGAAACGTAGTCAGACTGAAAAATTCAATGCCATAGCCGGGATTTGAACCACGGATCTTCTGGTCTCCGTCCAGTCGCTCTAACCATTGAGCTACTATGTGGTTGTATTGGATGTAAAACGAAGTTCAAGATAAGTGAAAGTGTGAAAGTAGTCTGATAAATAGAAGAAAAGAAAATTGAATATTAATCATTAGATCAACAACAAAATCAATGTAAATTTAGAAGAAATATATTAAATAGTGTGAAAAAATGAATTATAAAAGTATTATTAAATATTACAACTAACGTAATTATAATGGGATGTGACGTGGAACAATAGAAAGATGTTAACTTGCCATTGCAACGAAAGGACCATTAGCATGAAATTGGCAGAGGCTAGCTTTTTTCTTCTGCGCTTAACTGTTGTAAAGAGCGGATGAGTGGTGTGGTGTGTGTGTGTGTGTGTGTGTGTGTGTGTGTGTGTGTGTGTGTGTGTGCGTGTGTCCATAAGTCTGCACAAAGTACGCGGTGCATAAAACGTAGCGAAAGCTGCATAATTGTTTTTAAAACTATATAATATCGACGTTCACCAACGTTATTATTTGTTAATTGTTTCAAAGAATTATTTCAAAAGATGTTAATTAAATTCAATTACCATTTAGGAAAAGAAAGTTTTAAAAATTATTTCATCTTCATGCAAATACATCATCGCTTCTAATCCGCGACCGGAACCTCATATTGGATCTCATGTTAAAACAATAGCAGCGAGGTAAGTTCCATAATCCAGCTTCGAGAAAATCAACGTGGTGCATTATCACTGTCCCTACATCGCCAGATACGTAACATATAGTTACATACGCCATCCATACAAATTATATAATTCCGTTTCATACGGTTTCCCAACGTGGTGCTACGAGAACATCTTTATATTGTGTCCAACGAGAGAATAAAGTACTGTATCACTGCGCGTCCACATACATTCGGAATAACAGTACAGTTACCGCTGCGTTAAGTATATTATTAACATGTATTAATAATATGAATATGCATTTTCAACACAAAAAACGCGTATTTATTCAAGCCAACCGCTTAACAGCTGCGTTAAGTACAATAAATATAAATGTTCCACATTAAAGGCACATTTTTCGAGCTAAGTATCACGTAGCACACTATTAATATTGTGACTTTGTGGGTTCGTAGAATTTAAAGTCCAATTTGCAGAAATTTAAAACGTTCTTTATTTCCGTATAAATACACTTTGCTCAACCTTACAGTAGCAGAATTACGTCACATACACAATTACAATCTACCAAAGTCGTTGACCACAACAAAGAGCTCACTTTCAAAACACACCAGTTTCAATTACAGCTCTCGTTACGACTCTGTTTACAACTATTCTGCTGGCGTGTCACGATCTGTTGTATATACCTCCTTTGATAATTCTAGACTGTTCTGTATGAATCAAGAAACCGAATGTTCTCTATCAATCAAGATGTCACTAGAATGTTCCATTTATCTCACTGTATTTGTTTGGGCAGACCTTTATTTCCATGATATCTTTATCAGTTCCTCTGTATGCACAAGCCGCGCTATCGCGATAACGGGTTCGCGACAATATCCATGAAAATTAACTGCTACTTACGTGTTTTTCATACTCTTTAGCACGAGACTGGACCATTGCCAGCAGTTTCGCCTTAACATGACCCTAGTGGAAAATTATAATTTTACTCTGTAGCCATGTTATTATGTCATTTGTTTGGTATGCGTTCTAACCTCACACTGTGGTAGGGGGTATTGTCCATCACAATAACGCCATTCGATTGTAATTTGAGGAATTGGTGAACTTTTTGGCGAATTGGTGACCTCACAAACCCATCACAGACAACTTCCAGCACTGATCTGGCACGTGCTCTCTTCTTTCCGGGAGAATGTGGCTTTTTGCTTGCGTGTACTATAAATGCTGGGAACTGATACACCGGTAAACTCAAATGTTAACTTCATCACTTCATTGATAGAAAGTTCTAAAATATGTTCAGTTAACTTGTTAAATACATTCAATAGTATTCTATTTTCACCACTTCGTAAAGGCTTTCCGCACGCATGTTTAACAATACTCGCCAGTTCCGCCATGATTCACAACTAGATACGCCTGTCAGCTTCAAAATGCGCGCGCAGCATGATTTACCTTAATTACAAACTAACTTAACTATCTATTAGTATACGTTTTATAGTTGAAATATGCTTAGTACGCACTTGAGCGCTTTGGCAAAACGAACTCAAGGCTCCACGCTTCAGTAGCAGTACTTTTTAAGGGACTACTTACACGGAGGAGGCAGCATGGAAATTGTAAAGAAGGCGCGCTACGATCAACGGTCACGTGGTTTTGTTTACATCTACTTTATTCTCCCGCTGCAAGCAGTATACATCTATACATATGTAATTTTCATCACACTTCCTTTCTTTAAAATATTGCAATATTTTAGGATGAGCTGTTAGACATTTTAACAGCGTATTATTGTTCCTATTGAGAAAGCGATGTTTATCCGCATGCTGAGCTTAATTGCTTCTCTGTAATTTTAGAATCGAATTTAGTTTTCTAAACATGATACCCACAATTTTCAACTTGACGATAAAATAGTCTCAAGAAAAATGCTATCAAAGGTATGCTTCCTACACACTTGCTTCTGCCCTTCTGCTTATAAAATTTAGTCATCTTGATTAGTAATCACATAATCGATTCAACAAAAGTCAGTTCTCAGTAGTAATGCTATTATTAGAAGCGTCCGCATGTCTCCAGGACAAACAACTTTGGAGACGAATATAATCAACTTTTCTATTTCGATTAGGGACGCTATGGTAGGAATTCTCATTCTAATAACTGTTTAAGAATTGTATAGTTAGGTTAGCTTGGATGGTAACAGATTAGGGGACAATGGTAGAACAGATTAGTGATGTTTGGTTTCTTTTAGGCTGTGATATGACAAGTCAATCGTGAGAATGATGTGGATTGGTTTAGTTATCTGTGCTTAGTTTAAGGACACTGAGTAGATGTGAGGTAGTTTCTAAACGCTAATTTAGTGCCGACTTTTGACTTTTAGTTCCTCAACAATTATTTAGCATAATAAAATGAAACTTTAACATTGGATACAGCAATCTTCTATGAATATAATCCATGTAAAATTACCTTCGTATGCTGTAAGGCAATGCTACAAACTTGCCCTAAAAAAATTAAAAATTTCAAAATTAGGAATGTATAACATTCACTTTGCTTACCACATATAGGAATCAACTTAGGTGAGATACATTCATCATAGAAAACTCTTATATCAAATATCATATAAACATTCCATATCAGTTATGTCGTACAATGTGCCCCTCAGAGAAAGTATATGCACAGATATAATGCCGCCCATCTGCTAATGAACGCGAATAGGATGGACTGCTTTAGGCCCAACTATTTTGCTCAGTTACTCATTTCGTGTTTGTGTCAGTTTGGTGGTCTCACGTTTTCTTGCCTTTGCTTATATTATATTTTCCTTTTGTTGCTATTCTACATGTTTGGACAGTATACACGTCATATATTCCTTTAGAATTAAGGGCTCGTAAGTTGTATAGAAGAAATGAAGGAAAGAAAACTATCTCCCATTATTATCCTACCTATAATATTTTGCAAGTGCTAGTGAGAACTGTAATAATAGGTTTTGGTTATAACCATGTCTTGCATATTCGCATAGTTAAGCACGAAAGTATTGTGTAATAATTATTAATAATCAAATGCTTTGACATCAAGCAAGTGGTGGCAGATAACGATTGGGTCCAACAGACTATACAAACATGCAACCACCATGGCGGCAAAGTACAATGTAGTGGCATACAATATTATCTATATAAAAATATGAGGTGCTTTAGATTATTTTTAAAATAATAACACTATCTTTATAACTTTAAGAAAACTGACATAGTTATGCATACAGTTAGCGATCGTATTGGTAGGCGGATTATGTTAGCTTGTATTTTCTGTGAAGCGCCCTAGCTCTAGGAATTTAGATATCACATATACCTGAGATGTCGCCCGCCTCGGTAACGTAGATGGTAGCATGTCTGCCTCACGTTCAAGAGGTCCCGAGTTCGAATCTCGGTCAGGGTGAGTTACCTGGATAAGGTTTTTCCGGAGTTTTCCCTTATCCTTCAAGACGAATGTTGGGTAACTCAAAGCTCCATGGACCCTGACTCATTTGAGCACCATTTCACCCAATTCATTAATCGCCCGATACAGCTTAACGTTGGGGCGGACGTAAATTACACAAAAAAATACCTGAGATGTCATCAGTTTGGAATAAACAAATTTATACTTCAAATAGTTTCAACGGAATAAGAAGAATTCTGTAGTATAACCCAAATTACAATAATAAATGAAATGTATCCAAAACTTAAGAGAGAATCCAATTAGTTAAGTAATTCTGCAATTTCTCTTTTAAAACTTATTAATGTGAATTAGTACTATGCCGAAGAAGTGATTGAAATAATACAATACTACATATCGCTTTACAGAAAACACTCAGCTGACAGCATTTTCGTGCTATATTTTTAAGAGATGGTATAAAAATTTAAAAAAAAAACGCTAATTTGTGTACACCTTATATTTCGGTAGTGTAATCTGTTGGAACCTACAAAGTTTAACATTAACTGAGCATTAAAGACAAACGCATTTATTCAATACATTTGTTTTCTTTGTTTCAGGTGCTGGTTCCTTCAACGCTAACGGCCATTCTCATGGACAGGATGTGATGTTCGATTAGTTACTTTGCTTGGTCAGCTAGGACCCACCTGTTACACGATGGCCACATTAGAAGCACGAATTGGAAAAACAACCCAAAATCGTTATAAAAGATTAGAAGAGTTGCTGCAGCGCGAAACCATCTGATGCAATCAACATGGCACTGTACTACGACAACCTGAATCTATCCTCCGCCGAGGATCTGTATGACATTGGTACAAACGAATCGAGCACAACAATATCATCTATGGTTGCTGAAGATACGAATTTCACTGAAAACTGTCCTGTGCAGCTGGTGACTCCATATCGCAGCAGCCTAGGTATTACCCTCGCCGTACCGGAATGGGAAGCTAGTGTCACAGCCGTTACGCTTTCCCTTATTATTCTGCTGACCGTTGTTGGTAACATTCTAGTAATCCTTAGTGTCTTTACGCATAAGCCCCTACGTATAGTGCAGAACTTCTTTATAGTGTCATTGGCAGTGGCCGATTTGACAGTAGCAATCTTAGTACTTCCGTTTAACGTGGCTTACTCCATTCTAGGAAGGTGGGAGTTTGGCATACATTTATGCAAAATGTGGCTGACATGCGATGTGTTATGCTGTACGGCCTCGATATTGAACCTCTGTGCTATTGCTCTGGATCGCTACTGGGCTATTACAGACCCTATCAACTATGCTCAAAAGCGGACCTTAAAGCGGGTACTGTTCATGATAGCTGGTGTGTGGATTCTCTCAGGAGTCATATCTTCTCCTCCTCTCGTTGGCTGGAACGACTGGCCCGATGTGTTCCACAACGATACCCCCTGTCAGTTGACCTCCCAGCAAGGCTACGTCATATACTCTTCTCTAGGATCATTCTACATACCGCTGTTCATTATGACCATAGTATATGTAGAGATATTTATTGCGACAAAACGACGCCTCAGAGAACGCGCTAAGGCTTCCAAATTGAACATGGTAAAAATGAATCAACCAACCCAGGAAGCTACAGCACAGGTCACATCACCACACGATCAGGAGTCTGTTAGCAGTGAAACAAACCATAATGAACATCCTCATCTCTACCAGGAAGGTTCTAAAGCGAAAGAGAAGAAAAGAAAGACAAAAAAGAAAAAGAAGAAGAACGCAATGGATAGCGAAGGAGATGGTAAAAAATTGCAGACACCGCAACCTTTGGTTGCAGAGGACTCGGTTACAGATAATCCTCCGTCAGGTTCGGGCATAAACACAACATTGAATCACTGCATCGAGGATGGTCATACTGCTACCACAAACACAGACTCACCGCATTCCAGAAAGCAGGGCGTTAACAACACCACCACTACAGCCACAACGCCTTCGGTGGCAATGTGTGACAGCAAAAAGCCGATCCAAGTATATCAGTTCATAGAGGAAAAGCAAAGGATTTCATTGTCCAAGGAACGACGTGCAGCAAGAACTCTGGGAATCATTATGGGAGTGTTTGTGGTTTGCTGGTTGCCATTCTTCCTTATGTACGTCATACTTCCCTTCTGTGTGGCCTGCTGTCCTTCAGACAAACTTATTAATTTCATCACATGGCTAGGATATATCAACTCTGCGCTCAACCCTATAATCTATACTATCTTCAATATGGACTTTAGGAGAGCCTTCAAGAAGCTCTTACATATAAGCCCCTAAGCTTTCAATTTTAAACTTTGGTAATAAAATCTATATATCTCTTCCACGGAATTTAGTGTGAGTATTTGCAGAAGCTTCTAAACACTTTACTTCACAAACCGCAACCTGAAAAAAAAACAATGCCTTACGTACACCTAAAGATTTGAGCTCTAAATGTGGATTTTACCCATTCCATTCCCATGCTCTACGTCTTTACTGACTGTGCTCTCGAAAACAGCTTCAAAACCTGTGAATGTATAAATAAGCACCTTGAACACTATCTTGAGTTAGACTGAAACAGATGAATATCCTGTAGTTTTATAATTTACATTCATTCGTTTTATTTAAGTACATGATGCATTTCCTGTATCTATAAACATCGATATATGAAGTTAATGCCAATGGTAAGGATAATCGCCACTTACGAATATAATTGTAGAGTAAAAATGAAAAGTTATGGCATCATTTGCGGACCTACTTCAACCTCAAAGAAAACCTTTTCTGGTATTTTAAACTATGGCAATTCAAAGACGAACGGACTAAGGGTATTTCCTTAAATATTTGCAGAAACACAGCCTTGCAGTATATTTTCTCCTTAATTCTCTGAAGTGACATATATAGCATTTATGTTACGTATAAATTACAATTCATATAATCATAAAGCAAATGGGTTGTAACAAAGTTTTAAAGTTACGTACTCTTCACCTTAAATAGGTACCAAACGTGGCGACATACGTCTTGCCTTACGGTGCATTAGCCAAAGCATTTAAAGAACAGATGAAATACATGAGGGAATGGAATACCTCTAGGATAAACTAATTATTTTCCCATTAGTACCGTGCAGCCACAGATGCTTTCGAAAACTTAGCACACACTCCAAGACAAAGTTTCTTTACAAATGATTTTTCTACAGAGCTGTGAACCATAAAAAGTGGTCGAGAACAGGTTTAGTGATGTCATCCAAAAATTCTTATACTTGGAAAGTATATTCCTTTTCTAATAAAAATGCATTAATTTAATTCTTAATTTCTGTTGATGAATTTGGATGGATGATGCTACTCATTTTAGTTCAATTAGCATATTTCTATGCAAACACTGAAATCCTTTGAATATCTTTGGTGAGGTTATACATCTGATGATAAATCATTTGCAGAAACTAAATTTCCATCTCCTTCTTCTGATACGTTTAGTGGACACAATTAAACTGCGTTTTAAATGGCTGTCATTGTGATATGATAAAATACTTCATAACCTAATTAGTGGTTATAAAAAGGCATATTTTTACATTGCAAGCAGTTCCACTTAATAGGATTTGATTTCAGTGAACTGAACACCATAGATGACATTTACGTCATAAAATTTCTTAGCAGTTTCCATAAAAAAAATGCCTCAAATGCCAGTGAAATAGTGTTGTATTATTTTTCAGGTAAATTAAATTCAAGAATTTTTAAAGTGAATTATGTTTACAAGTGTATTGAAAATGAGTGCATGACGAATTTTAGTATTACATATATGGTAAATCTGAGACGACAGTGTGATTTCTCGAATATATACAACTGCCATACATGATATTACATCAGTGTACTTACATTTGTTTGCTAAGTGTAATTTATTACATGAAGAGACAGAAGACAGATAAAAATGTCAAATATTGTCACACACCAGGTCGTTGCCAAGTGCATTCTTTCTGTTATTGTACATATATCACTAAATGCTGTAAATAAGTTGCTTGTTTCTACAGGACGAATATTATACCCTTTCCTTCCCCTCCATTGGGGTATGAGTTCTACCAACATTTCTGAGCCCAATCGTTGGTAGAACAACATTCCAATGTTACCACCTTATCCGCTCAATTTTCCCGCTTTAGAGATGTAAATATGTACTTAATTATTTATTTAAACACTGAATGTGTACACTGTGTCATGTAAAATAATTGTAAATATCCGAAGTCAATAAATACAAAACAAAATGCAAAGCACCTTTCCCATTATCAATAAATTTTCCCATTGTCACATTTTCCTTATTATTTAATTAGGTCATTTCCTCATTATGAAGGATATAAAGATATATTATTTTTAGTTACTAAATATGTTATTATAAAATTGAAATTCCTTAGGGCACTATAGAGGTGATAAATAATTTATAACAATAAAAGTACATATAATATGCATTCTCTGCCCTGTCAGAGGTACCCTTTGTGTTGTAGAATCTATTAAATGAGTTATTGTTATAACCACATTATTACCTGTATACTTAAGCTATCTCATTAGCGTAAATCCATTATCCATCCAGATTGGTTAAATGATTCTAGAAACTGCATGTTAGGTCAAAAGAAAACACCCAGCAGCCTTGTATGATGAAACCAGAGGGATAGGGCGCCGCGCCGTGGCTCAGTGGTTAGACCACTTGGCTCTCACCAAGGCGGCCCGGGTTCGATCCCAGGTGACCGCAAAGTGAGATTTTTGGTGGACAACACGGCGCTAGGGCGGGTTTTCTCCGGGATCTCCGGTTTCCCCCGCCATCTCATTCCACCGGTGCTCTCTCTTCATCTCATGTATCATCAGTGTCATCGCCTGCGGTGCCGTATGTAGTAAAAGCGGGCGTTGAGCGGGCATTTCCAGAGGGAAAAATTAAATGACTGTTTTCAAAGACTTCATAAATATAACATACTTCAAACAGACAAAACTTGAAAAGCGTGACGATAAATCATTTTGCAAACACCTATTGCCGGTACAAATATTTTGTGGTGTTAACTGAATATTTTAAGGAGTTTCACATTTTATATAGCAAGCTTTATTCAACTCCTATAGTTTTAAAACGAACAATAACAAATTAATTATAATTTTTTGGGTGCAATTTAGGAAAGTGATGATAAAAATTCATTCATAATCCAGATACCTTGCGCTTATGATATTGTACCTTTGTCCAAGATTTACCGTCACATGTGTCATTAATAGATTCATTTCAGTTTTCACCCTCAGTTCACTGATGCGATTTTCCTCAATTTCAAAGTCACTTAACGTTTTTGTTTTCATCGAACAGTGCGATGAAATAAGCGTGAAGCAGTGTCTTCATCCTTCCATTTGCTTTGTAACCTTCGAACCCATATCCCTTCAATCGCATGATGCCCAGCACTCACTGTATCACATCTTAATGTCTAACTTACGAGAAGGCTTGCTTAAGTGATAGAATTTCAGAATAATCACGAAAGGCAAATGGAAGTAATTTCCATAAGTATATGATTTCTCGACGCCCTTCTTAAATTTATGTTGGATGAGGGTACTGTTATGGTTACATAACTACTCTTGTCTCTTTAACTGGTCATCTGGTTGTTGCTGCAGGACACTGCCATCTGTGTACCAAGTTCGCCTCATAAAAAGGGAAATAAGTGTTCCTTATTAATAATAGTTTGGGATGTGTTTTAACAGCAGTTTCCTACCCGCACTTTCTGTTAGTATTAAATAGAACTCAGAAAGCAAAAGATCTATATTAAATTGTTGCCTTGAACACAATACTTTCTTTTTCATAAGCTCACGAAAATTAAAGATGGTTAGTAGAAGTAACGCTGAAGACTATCATACTCTTCAACTACGATATGATATACAGCGCGCTTCAAAATATTACCGATAAACTTAAGGAAGAGAATGAGTAGATAGAATAGAGTAAGTTTCGACTAGGAACCCATGTTCCCATGTTCCGAGTCAGTACCAACAATATTCTCTTAAGCCGCAATACACATTATTATGCACAAGGTTCAGTGTAATAAGGTTATAACACATTTTCAAGCACACCAGCACATTGAATACAGGCATTGCACTGTCGAATAAAGCTTTGGCGCGCTCGTTCGAATACCCCAGGCATGAGAAAACGTTTGCCAGTGTTTCTGGATCGCGGACTGGTGTCATACATCACAGCTTTGATATGTCTCCAGAAGAAAGAATCAAGTAGCGTTAAGTCCGAGTAACGCAGAGGGCATGCAAGTGGCCCTCCTCCTCCGATCCAAATTCAGGATACTTTCTATCTTGGAAGTGCCGCACGTTGACATCAAAATGCGGTGGCGCTCCATCCAGTTGCATTTATGCTTGCTAATATTTATTGATACATTATATGTATATATCCTAAATTTAAATAAACTATAAGTAATCTTTTGCACACAAATAATGAATTTAAAGTGTGATTTTGCGTGACATAGACAAACATATTTGTAACAAAAGAAATTGATGGATAAACAACAAACTAAACCCTTGGAAACTTATTCCTTGGACATCTGTGCAAAGGATTTCCATCTAGTCACTAGATAAAGGTGTGTGAGATATATGTATAAATGGAGAAGACACTGTTTTACCAAATGTGAAAATCTTACTGGATTGAAATAAAGGGAATGATAAGACATTACTCATAATCAAGTGTCATGCAATACTTGAACTTATCACAAAACGTCCTTAACAAAGACGACTTAAATAGTACTAGGAAAAATAATTATAGTGATGCAAAAATATTATAAGCAACTTTAAAGTCTCTTACCATTTAAGATGATCCACTTATAATTAATTACACCGAAGAAAATATCCAGTAATCTATCGTTTGGAAGATTTGTGAAGCATATCTTAATATATCCAACAATTAAAAGAAGCAACCAATCAATACATCTCTACGTTATGGCTTAACCGTTATATTTACGTAGTTTATGCTAATAATTCGTGTAATTGAATAGTGGATGTAACTCAGTGGATGTAATTCATATTATGTACGTTATCTGCGATACTTAAAGGAAAATATCAAAACAAGCAAAAAGGCGAACTCAAAGAAAATGGAAAGCGTGTACCAGTAACTTCACGTTCAGTCCTTGGTGAGCGATACCTGAAGTTCGAAGCAAGGAATAAGAGGAAAGGCAAACCTTGAAGTAGAGAAGAGTCATAAGTCGGATTATAAAAATATATTTTAAGGCTGTATTACAAAACTTTATTAACCTCTAGAAAACTTCCGGTACACCTGTGGGGCTGATATGACCTTGGCACTTATGTGCGTCGTTAACAAATAAAATAAAGTATGCAGAAATTACCTACTAATTGCAAGGGATATTATATTATACAATTATATAATATAAAATTATGAAACTCTTAGATTAAACATTTTTACGCCAAAAGTTATCCCCATATATATGCTAACATAAGAAACCTGAGTTTTTCATCCCAGTAGATTACTTCGTATGCTAAAAGAAGACCTGTAGAAAAATTTTGTAGAGCATAGGCGCACTTACACAGCTTTATAGTTTCCTCCTTTATGTAAAAGCTCACTTAAATGAACGACATTGTCTAGCTGTGGTTGTGACTTGAGCTTATCGGGACGATACTTCCCAGCCATTGGCCAAATAGAAATAAATTGTGGTACCATATAATCTTTGACACTTTTGAATGCCTCATAAACTAGCTACGTCTCATCATTACTACGTGAAAGTTGCTTCTCCTTTGCATGTCATGGTTGTCAAACCACGAGTTCGGAGACAATGCAAAGAAAGACGCTAAAGCATAGAACACAGATGGGCGGGTTTCAGCCCCCTCCAAGAGCCTGAAGATCAGCATGTTTATACGTCTATATCATATGGGGTTGGTAATGTACTCGACTTTGACATTTTCCACTTAGTTGATACCTCTCTTTGGGATAATTGTTCCCAGGATTTTGGTAATTTTCTATATTCAAACTTCTATTTGTACAGCAGTGCGAGATAACTTACACTTCATTTATGCTTGGCTATAGGCAAACATTCTTTATCTAATGGACTCAGTGGATTGAATGTAATCATCAACTTTGGCTCTTGCTTTCAATATTCCCGCTATATTTAAGTTTCCAACTAAAAATTAATTGCAAATTACTTTAACATTTTCTACTTTTAAGAGGTCCCTGGATTTTGCCTCGGAGGTTTTTTCTCTCATTTACTGAACGTGAGATAGCCTAAGCATTTCCAGCGTTTCTCACTTTCTGGCAACGGAATTGTGTTATGCATTCTCTGCATGTAGTAGAGAAATAATTTCAAACAGTTAAAATTCTTATTAAGGTTAAATATTAGAATTTTCCTTTCAGTACCATTTTTAAATATCTCAACACAGATTTTATCAAATTTAAACAACATCGGTGCTAGTCCTACATATTTGATTTTAAAATAGTTCTACATTTAATCCAATTTGTGTTCAAAACACATTTATTCCTACCAACCCAGTAGGTTCCTCAGTTTCCAGTGCGATCGCAAAATGAACTCATCTGCCCGTTTATATGGCAAGACGTTAACATTAATGTTGCCACTGTTTTAGTTTTCAAGAGTAATATTCCATGCGCGGTTTTAAATGCTAGAGAAATTAAGGTGTGCTTAGAATTAACACGATTAAGAAGCTTAAGGATACTCAAGAAGGCTGGCCCCGTAGCTCTGTTGGTGGAGCACCTGCCTGCCGTGCTGGTGGTCCCGGGTTCGATTCCCGGCTGTGGGCGGGGATTTTCTCCAACCAAGATAATTCCTCATCTTCCCCGGAGTATGGAAATATGAATCAGAGTACGAATGTGTGCGTAATCTAATGATAAAAACCCACGAGTTAACACCTTCGGTATTGTGACCTTGTGGGTTCGTGAAATTAAAAGTCCAGGTTAAAAACACTAAAAATTGCTCATTATTTCCGTAGAAACATACTTTGTTCAACCCTAAAAGTAGCAGAATGTTACATACACAATACAACTTGCAAGTTCATCGACCACAAACAGCTGTTCGCGCACACGAGTCCAATTAACATCCGATTCCCTGTGGCGGGTGGCAACTCCTTTTATAGCTTACTCACTATTCCGGAAATTCGTGGAATGTTCTGAAACAATCAGGACGGCGTTAGAAGAAAGACGAACTCCCCAGAAATCCGTCTCTTTCCCCCCACGTTTGGCAAGCAATGTAATTTTCCGCAATGCACTGTCCGTCCCTTTGAACTCGTCCGCCGCGCCGCCTCGCCGCAACAATGCGTTCGCGACACTATGTTCCAAACCCGGAGGGGAGGGGATCCGTCCCCTTTAGCTGCCGTGGTGTGGGAGTTGCGGGCCCCTGGCACTCGTGGTACCTCTGACGTTACTAGAGGAACCTCGGGCCGAACATTCGAGCCCCTCCTTGATTGGGAGTTCGGATTGGGTTGGGCTCGAGGGGGCAGTGGTTCCCGAAACCCGTGGAAGATCGGGTACATCTCCGGACGGGGCTGAGGGAAGCCATTAATATTCCCGCGTACTAGCCAGCATAGCTAGAAGAAGGTGTGCTAGATCACCAGGCGGCCCCACCGAGGTCATATCGGTAGCCTTCTCATTTTGGAGTTGGCGCGCGTAAGTGGCGTATCCACTTCCATCCCGTTTTCAGTCCACAGGACCAGATGGGGGGGAGGCTTGTTAGTCTCTAGGTCTTACCCCATGGAAAGCCCCACGGACGCGCCGGGCGCCCTTTCGGGACAGCTCGGTAACTCCCTGGTCGAAGGAGGCCCGCGTCCTTGGTCCTATGGGTCCAGGACTAATGGGAGTAGATCCTCTGGCATGTACTGAACTGTGTTCCAAAGGAGAACGGCCGCTTTAATGACCATTGCAGTTCAAGGTGGGATATAAATGGAACAAAAGGATACTCAATAAGGCAATTTGTATTATAAAATCTGTACCAAAATATGCATTACAGGCTTATAGTTTGATCTACGTACGTTATAAACCTAATCCATGGCGTAACAGCGCGAAGTGGGCCAGAGCTTTCCAACCCGACTGCCGGCCTTAAGCCCACCTACGCAAGGTAGAGGCGAGATGGAAGTAGAATAATGTCAGATTTTACTGTCAGAAAGTCATGGTTGAAGCATTCGTACCTGAGTACTTCGATCTACATCTACAGTATCGTCAGGCACCGTCAGATAGCCCATATGTTTATGTTCATTCTGAAGCCTTTAATAATAGAAATGTTAGACGAACAATTAATTTTATCCTCTCTTAATATTCAGCAGTCTTCTTATTCCTTTTCATTCCTTCTCTGTTTGTGATAAAACTAGTTTTGAAACATACACCGAACCATAGCTGCTCTCAGTACAAAATGTTCAGCGCTTCTATCATCTAAGGTATTCTAAAGGATTGGTGGATGCTGATATGGTGAAAATGTAGTGAACTGGAAGCAACTATGCATTACAATAGCTGCTAGCTCTCCAAGTTTTGGAAAGTATTCTTGTGAAATTACAGTCTTTTTGTTAGTTAATGCAACGTATTAACATAAAAGACGATCTCATTTTCCTGCCAACACCTCTCACAGGGTCCATTGCTGTGCACTTTTTACCAGAAGTCGTACAGCCATGTGAGTTCCTCTGGTTAAGTCAACACATTTTATCATTTTTATGAAGACCCCTTATCAGAGTTTTGAAGCTGCAGGAGCAACTTGAATTTCTGAATCATTGCCGTTGATAGAAACCAGCATACTGGCTCAGGTGTTAACAGAGGCCCAAATGAATCTACATATACATAGGTTTATGATGGTTGTCATTTCAGTTCCCTGCTTGAAAAGTCTAGTTTGCAGTTTTATTCCCTGAGTACCCAATGTCTCCTTGTATTGTTTCAGTTTGACTGTAATTTAGCACTTATTGTCATAAATATCACCTCAAGCATTACACAACGATTTTGACATCTTCAGGGTAATATCGAGGATGTTTTAAGGGAAATCTTAGAACGAGAGTGCCGAGAAGATTTTCTGTTTCTATCCATGGGGAAATGGGAAATAGCCCAAAATATATAGCTGATCATGCACATCAAGTATGTTTCCAAATTTCTGTAGAAGCGTTTCCTTCACATAAAAACAAGCACCTCCTAGATATCTATCTGCCTGCCAGCCTGCTTAAAGGAATTATCTCAGAATTGTAGCCTAAAAGATAAAATATAATCTATAAAGATGATATCGGAATAAAAGAGCCTGCTAATGTTTGTGTGAAGCGAAGCAAGAACTTCCTTGTAAGAAGTGCTCCTTCAGTTGTCTTATATCTTATTGCAGTTTATAACATCCTGGCCTTTTTGGAAAATCAAGCGTAAAACTTTAACTGCTATGTTTTTAAAATGGGAAACGTTCTGGGCTGCGATGCATGAGATGCTTTTGCAGTAGCTTTGCCGCCTCTTTATCCCCAAATCGTTTCATATTGCTCTATCGCACACTATACTGGAGCACGCAAGTCTCATTGACGCTAGTCGTAAGGGATAGGGCAATTGCTAAAATAAAAATTAGAGGAAGCATATTCGCATGTTTTAAATGCTATAATTATAAATTACGCATCCTTTTATCCAGTGGAACTGCCAATGGCTCAACCATATAGCTATTAGTGTCACTTACGTCAATAGACAATTCGTCATTGTCACTCTATTCATCGTTTGAGTCTTATAATTGTATAATAATAGGCTTACAAAATTTGTTCACTTTCTATTCCTTTCTAAAAGTTATCTTCATGTAGCTCTTCTAAATGTCTCACGCAGCTTTTCCAGACTTGTTATGTTATCTTGTCAATTTCTTCATAAATAAGTCATTCAACGTTACTCAGTTTAAAACGGTTATTTCTGTTTGCAACTGTTTTCTTTAGCCGACACTAATTCGATCGGATTGAATTGGTAGTAGTAAGAGAATGAGGATTTCCTCATGCTCCATTTCAATTGCAAGATTATCCAACTGATATACTTTTTCCTGGTTTTTAGACGAAAGAACTGAATAATACTGATTCTAACTCTCAATGATGAACACCGGTCCCTATTACGAAGCAGTCATTAATTGAGAATCATATAATGTAATGGCTCACGTTGTGCAGATACAGCTTTCTACAGGCTAACAGAGAGTAAACTCCTTGCTCTCTCTCTCTCTCTCTCTCTCTCTCTCTCTCTCTCTCTCTCTCTCTCTCTCTCTCTCTCTCTCTCTCTCTCTCTCTCTCTCTCTCTCTCTCTCTCTCTCTCTCTCTCTCTCTCTCTCTCTCTCTCTCGCTCTCTCTCTCTCTCGAATTTAACATCTTGGTTGTTCAAAGAAATTATTTTACCATAGCCTGCCAATAGTTTACACTTCTGCTCTAAATAATTACAAATAGACGTACACATATACATACCGAACAATAATGGTCATTAGAGTGCTTAAGTTTCAGTGCATGGTTATAGAATACCAGTATTATATTTATTTGTGTTATGAAAATCATTTGAGCTAAAAATATGAGGTTTCTACGGTTTGGTTGAAAAACATTACTCCCTACCTTCCTCGTGAATCACTTTATGCAAAATTTAAATTTCTGCCTGAACGCAATTAGTATTTATTAGGGATGGATTAACTTGGCGCTCGTCACACCTCACTTACTCAGACCGCAATATAACAAAAACACAGGAATCGTTTGGTTGCAGGCCTGGAGAAGCATCATCCCATTTGAAAAGAACAGTAGTGCCAGATAAAGTTCCTGGTTAAATGTCACTCCAGTTTACTGTTCTCTCCTGGCTCCGAAACTTTGTTTTTAATGTACCCTGCTGTGGCAGTTGCTCTAGAGAGTTGTTTTGCTAATCTACTTGTCAGGTTTTAAGCTTCCCTTAACCGGAGTTCCTACCGCCTCTCTCTTTTCCAGTTCAGCATTATCGAATTTGATTCCAAACTTACCTGTGAAACATAAATCATCCAACAAAACAATTCAAATTTTACCACGTAGGTGGATGTGAAAACACTTACAACCAAAGGTTATCTAATTTTACAATATTTATTCCAGACGAGTGTGAAATAATTTATCATCCTGAAAGAAAACGTTATTCCCCAGATGGGATATTTAATTACGAGAATAACATCCGTCAATAGTACAATAGTACAGCATAAGTTCCCCGATGAAGGCCCTGTCTCCCCTTCTTGAGGTAATTATCTACGAGTACTACACCTTGAAAATCCAGAAAACCATGACATGACTTTTGTTAAAGATGGAACTAGTTTTATATTATTTGGTACAGTTTCACCCAATACGACCCCTGTTTAGGCTGTTCTGTGTCTCTGGCTGTTAATAAAGTATCCGTCATTTCTCTGTTATGGAAGCCCAGAACCTATAATTGGGTCTAAAATTCCTGACACTTTTCAGAAATGTTCACTAATATATCATTTTGTTCGTTATTAACAAACGCGACATTCGAAGTTTTTTGCTGTCCCAAAATTCTTGAACAATACTCTATATATATATATGTGTGTGTGTGTGTGTGTGTGTGTGTGTGTGTGTGTGTGTGTGTGTGTGTGTGTGTAGGAAAGTGTATCTTTCAGGTATTTGAGAGTCCCCACAGTTATGAATCTTCAGTTTACCATTACTGAGTAGGCTTTGTTATAATCGCAGAATGCTCTCAGCATTCATTGTTTTGATTCAATTTAGGATCACAATAAAACGGAGTCAGGAGACATTTAATATCGAAACTAAGATTAGGCTTACTATGGAGGGAATAGTAACTTGTGGTTTATTGTACCTAAGTCCCAAGCGGGGCATCCCTGGGAGGAAGGAAGGGGCGAGAGGAGACAGAAGACGACCGGTACTAGGAGTCACGACAGTGCAGAGTCCCTACTATTTACCAATTGGAAAATGTCATCCCACGCGCCGTGGTATGGATAGGGTCCAAGAGGCCAGTCTGGAGACCGGAGACCATCCTACCGGATGAGAAAGCGGTTCACTTGGAGCATATCATCCTGACATGCAACGCCGGGACTCCCCCTCACACCGAAAAAGAACAACAGATGAGAGATATGCCCGCCTCGGTAGCGTAGATGGTAGTATGTCTGGCTCACGTTCAAGAGGTCCCGAGTTCGAATCTGGGTCGGGGTAAGTTACCTGGATAAGGTTTATCCGGGGTTTTCCCTTATCCTTCAAGATGAATGTCGGGTAACTCTAAGCTCCATTGACCATGGACTCATTTGAGTATCATTTCACCCAATTCATTCACCGTCCGATGCGACTTAACGTTGGAGGACGTAAATTACAGCAACAACAAAAAAGATGAGAGATGATGTGAAAAATAATAATGGAGATGAAATGGAGGGACAGGAAATTCGGGAGATGTAATTAACCTATCCAGTTATCACCTGGTGACCACAGATAATCCCTGAAAAACCATAGGTCAGGTACGTTGGCCACGGGAATCGAACCCGGGTCTCCCGAATTCACGTCATAGACGAAACTGCTTGAGTTGCCTCGCTAGGTATGTCGAACCTAACCTTCTGCTTCTCTTAAAGTATGATTGAACCCTTCAAAAATTAGTAATTTCGTTATCATTACTTGTATTTCCGTTTTATTTATTTTTCAAAAAGCATTAACGCAGCTTAAATGATTCTCACAAAAAATGACTAACAGAATGTTCAAAATTGAATTATCAAAATTAGCAACAATTTTAGTAATCTTCCGATATTTCTGAGTCAGTATGAGAACTTTCTCGATGGCAGATAAAGACAGATAAAGCAAATAAATTACGATTCCTGTAAACAAGAGCATAAAAGTATCAACTTGGAAAATATTACAAAACTCAACATAAATAAAGGAAATTATAGCAGAAATTTGATATAACTCGATAAGTGTCCATCCGTTGATGGCTTTATGTATAACAAAGTTCTCGAAAATCTTGGCTTATGTAATAGTTTCCACAAAAGCAAAAAACAAATCCAGATATTCGTAACACGCTGTCTTTTCAAATTGTTTAATGAATTCCAAAAGGAAATATTTGATCCTAAACAGATTTGTTTTATTAGCAGTAAAATGATTGGAATCTGCATTGCGGTTTGGCTTGTGGTACTCGAAGTAAACAAGTTTACTGCTTCCGCTTCTGTAATCAGCTATCGATCTGTTCTACAGTTAGGAGACGAAACAAAAGCAATACGTTTTGTTACCGTAGTCAAGTCAATGGGAGGATATTCTACTCGGGCCGTAGCTTAGTGGCTGCACTAACTGGAAAGAGTATTGACGACAGATTATCAGGACTTCTACTATGTGAAGTGGAGTAATTTTTATTTATGGGGAATAATAATAACGTCGGTGTTGTACGAAAAAGCCGCATAAAATTGCAAATCTAAAACAGGAGCAATTGGCAGAATCACTCCGTTTGAGCTTATGGATAATTAGCAGATATACTTCGGCATATGTCGTCATTATTGTATTGCTGTTGAGCGAGATTAGTTTTAAATAGCTAACATAAAAGGGGTCGGTGGTCGTCATTACAAATACCAGGCTGTTACCACCTGCTCGCTATCGTAAAGCGCAGTCCCGTTTCTATAGCGGGGTACTGGAATAATCGTAGTAATAATGTCGTAAGCGATGTAACGGTTGGGTGGTGCAAGGCAAGGATTAAACAGGTAACAAATATGTATCACAATATTTTAGAGGCACTATAGGTTGCTGTTACTACATACACGATGCTTAGAACCTCCTTTGTAACCTTGGTTTCTATCCACATTTTTCTCCACTCAACTCTTTTCTTCTGCTCGGACTCTCTTCACATTCAGATTCCCAGAGTTTGTAATACTTCTCTTCCTGTTGTGTCTCCCCTCCCCCCTCCACATAGCTTTGAGATTTCCTTTTGGTCTTCCCTTTTAATAAAATAACCATTAACGTTTTATTTGAGGTCCATTTGTCCTCCCTCTTTAATCTATCTTATTCTGCTTCATTATAACTCTATCTTTGTATATGTCTTTGAATTGTTCTTTGTTTCTCAATATTCAGTTTTCTTCTGTGTATTTTCCATTGAAATATCTGTTGTTTTTCTTGAATTGCTTAAGGCAAGGCTACACTGAAAATTCCAAATTCTATAATAATAAACCTGTCATTATGAGTATCATTTTAAACTTGCATGCATATTTTTTGTTGCTACACCAAATAGTTCATTAGTTATTATTTTTTGTGAAAACATTGTAAAAATTAAAAATGTTCTATGCGTCAAAAAATTTGAGATTTTAAGTTGAATCTTTGTAGTTGGCTAGTACAGAGCAATTTTAAAAGACCCACATTCTTATTTTTTGGAATACTCTTATAGCATTCGTTCTAAAATATTTTCCACGTGTTAGCTCTCAAAATTTTGAAAATATTAACTTATTTTATTACTTAACACCATATCATTTTCAAAACATGAGCATTAACAAAAAGGTGAATGTGAAACTTCTTACTTACATATTATGGACGCATCCTGGTAGTTGCACCAAGTTAAATGGAAAACTTTGACGCGTGGATCCTTTTGTATACTGAAAAGTGTTAGAAAAAAACGTTTTTCAGAAAATAAATTTTAAAGTCATGATAGTTACTTTTAACGATTGTTAAACGGTCTATTTAAATTGTTACGTGATGGCCTAAAGTGGTGCAAATGATAAAAATTGCATGCCATCCATTACTACAAACCCTAAGTTACCAAGAATGCCAAAAAAGAAAATTCCATGATTTTCAACATTTTCTGCGAATTTTCAGTGTATCCTTGACTTAAGACTTTATAACATTTTAACATGTCTTATAACTTCCCTAATCGTTACCAAATATTTAAAGCTGTTAACTGTTTCATAAAGGTCTTCATAAATTATAAAATTCCTGTTTTATATTATTTCTTATAAGCCCTATTTCCTTTGTTCAGTTTTCCAATGCCGCATATATCTCCATAACAACTACCTATATGTCATCTGTCCCAATTGGTACCGTTTTATAATATTGTCGCAGCAACGCACATAAAAGGTTAGTGCGGAGCGTAAACGCGGCTTGTTTACACAAAGGAACTGATAAAGATAACAGTCGAATAGTGTATCACTGAGACAAGACACAGATAAGTGAGGCAAATGGAAATTTATAGTGACTTCTTGACTGATAGAGATTATTCGGTTTCTGGTTTGTTTTAGAAATATATAGAATTTATAAGAGAGATACATAAGAGATTGTGACACGCCAGCGGACAGTTGTAAAATGAGAGTGAGTCGCAAGTAAACAGTAAACAGCTGTGAACAAATGTTGTGTAACAAGAGCTGATTGTTATTGTCATCGACGTTGGAAGACTGTGTATATATGATGTAATGTTGTTACGTGAGAATTAAACAGTGTATTTCCACGGAAATAAAGAACATTTAGAATTTCGGCAAATTGGACTTCTAATTCTACAAACCTACAAAGTCACAATATATTGTGGACTCCACATCAGTTGAATAAGTTTCCCTCTTCATTATAACAAAAACATGCAGTCCTAATTAGAATAGAAATAATCATTTCTTCCACACTAGCTGTGTGTAGGCTAAGGTTTGAATGAGCAGAGCCAGACTGAAAAATTCAATGCCATAGCCGGGATTTGAACCACGGATCTCCCGTTCTCCATGCAGTTGCTCTAACCCACTGAGCTACTATGGCCAACATGCCGACATGACATTAAATTCTCCAACTGACTCGTATATTTCCCGGTAAACCACTAGGGTTTCTCATATGCCATGAGACACGCACCTTTTGTCGTGACTTACCAACTATGCTGTAAGTACTTATGTCCCAAGCTTCATAGTTAAACCACTATGATATTCAGGTAAATTGATGGAAATAATAATTTCTTCCACACTAGTCGTGTGTATGTATAACATAGCGGTTTAACTATAAAGCCTGAGACTTAAGTACTTGCAGCATACTAAGTCGCCACAAAACGGGCGTGTCTTATAGCATATGGGAACCCCTAGTGGTTTACCGTGAAACATACGAGTCAGTTGGAGAATTTAATGTCATGTCGGTATGTTGGCCATAGTAGCTCAGTGGGTTAGAACAACCGCATGGAGAACGGTAGATCCGTGGTTCAAACCCGGCTATGGCATTGAATTTTTCAGTCAGGCTCTACTCATTCATAATTAGAATATCTTATCACCTAAGAATACCTTTTAATATAATAAGAATGTAATTCGCATAGTAAATAAATAAAGAAATTCAAATGACAACGAAGATTGTAAATTCTGCCAAAAATTTCCTTACGCAACAAGGCCATGATCAGTCGGTTCATGATATCACAAGCTTCAAAGGAGCCAAAACAGCTAATCTGTATACCGCAAATCCAATAATTAGATAACACGTATAGGACGTAAAGCACTAATGTCAGAGAAAGCCGACGGTCACCTAACTTACCGATTCGATACATAGGTGATCAAACGAGAATTTCAACTAATACCGGGTTGTGATTTGTATACCCTGTGTAAGTACACAATATCAAGATCAGAAAGATAAATATCTCAAAATAACAAATAATGATGCCATTCCCACGCCCACCTTACCTGCTTCCTGACTAGACAAAAGATTTGTGTTTTTCAAAACAGAAAATAAAGCCACCTGTACACGTCATATTTATTTTCGTGGCAACTACCTCAATCATTTGCATTTTTATAGAATACAAAGCATGTCGTCCCGCTTTGTCCATTCTATTTGGATAATATTGTGACTTTGTGGATTCGTAGAATTAAAAGTCCAATTTGTTGAAATTCTAAATGTTATTTGTTTCCGTAGAAATACACTTATAGATTACAACAGTATTACGTTACATACACAATCAGTCTACCAAAGTCGATGGCTATGACAAACAGTGACAACTGATTACATTTGTTTACATGAACACTTTACAGCTGTTACTTCTCTCTGTGTTTACGTGCAACTCCTCACTGTTTTACAACTCGCAAGTCGACTCATGGCGAGCCGTCGCCTCTTTAAATACCTCATTGATAATTTCTAGATTATTCGAAAATAAACCAGAACCCAAACAGCCTCTATCAGTCAAGAGGTAACTAGAAATTCCATTTATCTCAGTTTGTTTGTTTCGGCAGGCCTTTATCTGCATGTTATCTTTGCCTTCCCGCCTATTAGTTCCTTTTGTGTAAACAAGTCGCGCGATCGTAGATACGGGTTCGCGACATTGCTCCCTCCTCAAGGCTGGTCATCCCGAACAACGCCATCGTAGCGGGCCAGACGATCCTGGTGTAGGTACCACCAACATCTTCCCTCGGGGCACCTTCTGGATGCGGTAGACCACGTCTTTAAATCTCTTCACCACCCGATACGGTCCTTGCCATGATTTCTGGAGCCTCGGGCATCGTCCCTTGGTCCGGATAGGGCGGTACAACCAGACCAGGTCACCCTGCTGGTTCCCTTGCTGTTGGCTTGCCTGTCGTATCGGGTCTTCATGCGGTCGCTCGCCTTCTGGATGTTCTGACGACCCATCTCATACATGCCGTGGAGATGATCCACCAGGTTCTCCACATACTCGGTTGCTGGCTGTTTTGCACCCGGGGGGCTTCCAAAAGCCAGATCACATGGGAGGCCGAACATTAAGCTGGCTGGCTTCATCCCAGTGGTGTCGTGTGTTGACGAGTGGTAGGCCAGCAAGAACAGTGGCACCTTGGTGTCCCAGTCCCGCTGATGGCTTGCCACGACCTTCCTCAGCTGCTCTTCTAAGGTCTTGATGTATCTCTCAACCATGCCGTCCGACTGTGGATGTAGGGGTGCGGTGCGGGTCTTGTTCACCCCAAGTCTTCCTACTGCTTCCTTCATCAGGTTGGACTCAAAATTGGTGCCCTGGTCGCTGTGGAGCTCTAACGGCACCCCAAATCGGCAAAACACTTCCTCCATGAGGCAGTCTGTGACTGTCTTTTCTCCTGGTTTGGGATGGCATACACCTCCAGCCACTTGGTGAAGTAGTCCACGACCACCATCAAGTACTTATTGCCTCGGTCGGACACTGGGAATGGTCGAGCTATATCGACGGCGATCCGTTCGAATGGCGCTCCGACATTGTACTGCTGCATGCGATCCAGGCTCCTAGTCTGGGGGCCGCGACTCGCCGCGCACACGTGCCATTGAGGGCACCCATCTATCAGCATCTGCTCGGAGCCTCAGCCAGTAGTAGCGCTGCTGAAGTTTGCTCCCAGGTGTCCCCCTGAAGTACCGGCGTTCACTTCCTCCAAGACTTCCAGGACCTTACTTTGGGGAAGTACCAGTTGTTCTCTTTGCGTCTTCCCATCAGGTGATACCCATACCGGAACAGCACGCCCTCTTTTGTCTTCAGTGAGTCCCATTGGGCACAGTACGACTTGTAGATGGCGCTCCTCGGTGCGATGTTCTCCCAGGTGTGTCTAGTCCCTGCCTCCAATTCTCTCAAGAGTGGTCTCAAGTCTGTGGCCGCCAGCTGCTCCCTCCTCAGGTCTGCGCTATCCCAGCCATCCGCAGGCACTGCCGTGAGCACACGGACAGCTGCAGCATGCTACTTCTCTTCCACTCTTGTGCATTGGCCGCACTCCTCTGGGACAGTCTCTATCAGTCAAGAAGTAACTAGAAATTTCCATTTATCTCAGTTTGTTTGTTTCGGCAGACCCTTATCTGCATGATATCTTTGTCTGCCGGCTCTTGGTTTACACACTGCCCGCCTATCAGTTCTCCTTTTGTAAACAAGCCGCGCGATCGTAGATACGGGTTCGCCACAATATATAGGTCAATCACGTCGACAATATATAATTTAAATATTTCAAAGAGCATCGATAACCAGGAAATAATACCTGCCAGGTATTATAATACCAGGAAATAATAATCTTTATTTAAAAAAAAATATTGCAGGAAGAACCGACACCCATACATACGCACACACACACACACTCACACACACACACACACACACACACACACACACACACACACACACACACACACACACACACACACACACACACAACTGCAGTAATAATACCTGCCTTTATGGCGTATTTTGACAAATATTATTTCAATACCAAAAGCAACATTTTCAATATGCAAATTTGCCTCGAAGAAGCTAATCAGCTTGTACAAGGTCGTCAGGACTTCTTCCTTCTACTTCCTGTCATTCTCTCATATGGGATCGGGCAGAGTGAGTCATATTTCTATGTCCTCTCTTTCAGCGCTATTAGCAATCATCAGAGACGCATCCCTGAATTCCCTTAAGAGGAATTTAAATGGAAGCTCGCATTTCTTTCAAGATGTGAATGAGACGTTTGAATGTCTAAACGTGATATAAAATATCACGCAGTTAAGTTAAAACTAAAATCTAGGGTTAAAACACTTCAGAATTTTAAAGTAAAACTAACAATTTACTATTCCAAATAGGAGAAAGGATGGAACCTAATTTCCTTAGTAACTCAGCCATCGAGAGTAACTGTGCGAATTTTAAATCATACCATCACACTCCTTTGCAATTCATATAAAGGATATAATTTCAAATCCTTGGGATAATAGGAAATAAACAAGTTTAACAATGGACAACAAAGCCGATAGACTGCTAGACACAATGCAAAATAAGTATGATATAGCTATTTCAGACATGTAAGCTCCTTAATAATTTATGACATTGGTAGGCTTCGGATATAACGTTAGGTTAACTTCTAATGTACTGGTATGTGGTTTACTAGTAAGCGGAGAGGATAGAGGCACCAGTCTAGTTCATTACTGAGTTTGTGGATAGACGGCTGTGCTTGCGATGGGGAGGTATGAGTGAAACAGTGATTGCACCTATTTTTCATTCAAAGTGTTAAGAAACAGTAATCATGTTCGAAGTCTAGATACTGATTAAATGCCACGCCGTGGCTCAGTGGTTAGACCGCTTGGCTCTCACCAAGACGGCCCGGGTTCGATCCTAGGCCATCGCAAAGTGAGATTTGTGGTGGACAACACGGAGCTGGGGCGGGTTTTCTCCGGGACCTCCGGTTTCCCCCACCATCTCATTCCACCGGTGCTCCATCTTCATCACATGTATCATCAGTGTCACCGCCTGCGGTGCCTTATGTCGTAAGAGCGGGCGTTAACCAGTACACATTTCATTTCATTTATTGATAAAAGAGCTAAAATTGTCGAATCACATTCATATGCACCCTTAAAATAAAAAATTGAAAGCATTTGGGCTTAGTAAATAACCTTTTTTTCCTTAGGAGGAAATGCAAGAAGTAATTGAAAAACTGGTTTTATGTTCGAAAAAAGGCAGCGAGAAATATGCTTCAATTAGGTTAAGAAATTTCATAAGTAAGACGTCTAAAATGCGACCAATTTCAAAACTCTTATTAGAATTAATAAAATTTGTAGCTATAAACTAAGAAAACTATGAAATTTTGCAACATATATCGAATCAAAATGTCCATCACCAACATGATTGTTATCGTGAGAACAGATAATCTCGCCAGTTTCTAGATGATACACCTAGCTTAAAGGTATACCTAATACATACCGAGTTAAAATATACCTTGTTACTTTAAAAATACCTAGATTTGTTTAGCTCCAAAAGTATAAAAGTCTTAGTTAACAGAGTGATAAGAATGTCAAAATGTTTTAAGTTTATGCCTGTTGGCTATTATGCTAATCCACCGCATCATGTTTATCCATCTCCTCATAAACCATATCAGGAGTTCAGTGAGTCAGTATTTTGTTGTACAGTTCCAAAAAGAGACAATGGAATTTCCACTTCTTGTTATGCTTATGATATAGAATCAATGTCAATATGTATTGTCGCTAAAATAATGCAAGCAAGTCGATAAAAAGTTCACGAAACAAACTGTACTCAGTTCCGTGCACTATCAGCTTATAAAACACATGCAATCAACTTAGGTGGTGTACCAGCACTTTGGTGTTGGATTCATTTCCGCAGAAGGAGGAAAGAGAAGAACATTCTGTCATCTCTCAGCGAAATTACAATGCTGTCGATGACGTTTCCCATTACAGCATCCTTTTCCCAATATCACTTCCAATCTTTTCTGCATAAAACCCTTGCCAGTCTGTTTCAGTCACAAGCGATATACCTTCAAGCGTTATACGGCGTAACTTCTGCAGCGATAAGTCACCTGCTACATTTATATCCTTAATCACACCATTCATCTTGGCTCAAGCTAGTTTTGTGGTGAGTCATGTGGCCTCCATTCTGTTTGACGCATCACACTTGCTTTTGTTTTGCCTTCTTACATAGAGTAATGAAGATAGAGTATAACGGAGTTTACTTGTGAATTAAATCGAGCCGCGAATGCGCCATATTGGACGACTGGATCGTTTTATGCGATATATGATTGTAGTATATTTTATTGAAATTTAAGCCAAATAATGGAAATATGGTGTATTTCATGTGGATATAATAACTTCCACAGGTCAGGGGATCAAGCATAAATTTTCACAAGAACATCAATACCTAGACTGCATTGTTCAAATTATGTTGTTTAATCTTCGCATGTGTTAGTACCACGAACATATAGAAGTAGTAGCTCAGCTTCTATGTGACACATATAGGTATTTTTTGCCGCCAATGGAGCCGCATAAATTGCTCCTGAATGAGTGTGGATTAGGCAGTGAGAACAACAACAACGCGTGCCTCACGCTTCCGGAGTTCACAGGTATATGTCACACGCCATGCCACGTACTGTAGCTGTTCGTAAACATGCCGGCATACTCCGTGGTAGCTTGCTACTATTAAGAATTTCTTTGGCTTTTGAAACCGCAATAAATAAACCATTGCTTAATTATTGCTTATGTGTGTTTAGTTGTTCCAAAATTCCGTTATAGCAGTCCATGATGGCAAATAAGGTGGTGGACATATGCAGCTTGTACCTTTTAGAAGGAAGTTAATGTTAGTGAGGTTGAGGTTGGACGCATTAAAGATAAACGGAACACAAAACAACAAATTAACCTAAACTAAATAGCTTTTACAAGGAGATGAGCATTTTATTTCATGTGTTTGATAATACTAAATAAAGCATTTGTAACTGAAAAGGAAGCTGCTGATATTTACAGTAAGTTGTTGAAAGTATTGTACAATTCTTAAGATCATAAAAAATGCTCTGAAGTTAAACAAATAAATATTATCATTGATATAACTAGTTTTACAATTCATATTTTAATGAAACTAAATTAATCGTTGAACTCCCTTCAGCTCTGCCATCCATCAGAACCATATCCATAATTTCGGCGTTCGTATAGCGCTCCATATTGCTTGGATTTGCTATCTATGTACGCGCAAAATCCTCCCTGTTAGGACGGAATATGTAGTGTTACACTGAAGAGCAACTTGCAACTGTCCGAGTTATTACTTGTTCTGCACAAATAACTGCCCTTTGCCCCATTACCTGAAAGACAGGCTAGGGTTACTGATAAAGAGCGAGGAGTAATGTTTTTGTTTTTGTGGCCGGTGCGTCCTAATAACAAGGTTTGTACAGCAGTGGTTCGTCCGCTTCCTAATCACAAAATCATGTTATAGTTAATGCTGCATAAAATTATATCTACCTAACAGAACTTCGAAGCTGCGACACCGAAATCCTCAAAATAGAGCAAGCTTTGTATTAGTTACTGCACAAACAAATGCAATAACCTGAGAGGTGTGTTAAGAAATTTAATATTATGGGAATGAATAAAATGCTTTGTTTAGAAATATGGAATCCAAAACCTTTTGGTAACATGTTTTATTTCAAAATAAGACCTGAAGCTTTCCTGGCGACGAATACGCTCACTTTCTTCTCGGGCCGCCAGCCAGGTGAAAAGATGATTAGATATCAACGTTTCGGGAGTATGCATCTCTTCCATTATCAGGATATTTATAAAATGGTACAACCACAAATGAAATACTGGATATAACACAACTATAACCAAAGACAAAAACGTTGATATCTAATCATCTTTTCACCTGACTGGCTGTCCGAGAAGAAAGTGAGCGACGTTTTATTTCGTTATGAAACACCTACATCATTTTAAATAGCATAAAACTTATAGAATACGTAGTAAATGTTGACCTTGTACGAGTTCATGTGTTGTTAAACTATTGAAAGAGTCATAACTCATGGTAGTAGTGCAAAATTCTGTTGCATGTATTGCTAGGTTAAGGCGAAAATTGTATAATTTAAGGGTTTTTCATTCTCTCGTTGCCATCACTACCAATCAAAGTTAATTTTAGTGGTCCACGTCACACATTACATAATCTCAATTTTAAAACTACCACTACATGTTGCGTCATCTCACGATATACTGAATTTTAACAATTTCCCTTCTTATTCGTTTTAGCATGTCCATATATATTGTTTGTGCATATTGTGACTCTGTGGATTCGTGAAATTAAAGGTCCAATTGCACAAACTCAAAATGTTCTTTATTACCACCGAATTACAGTTGAAACACTTGTCGATTACACAGAATTACGTAGCGCACATAATTACAATTCGCCAGTTCGTCTGTCACAGATTCACTCTACACTCACAATTACATACAACTCCTCTGAAACACGTACCCAGACTTCCAGTCCGTTAACTAGAACGGCGCTCTTCACAGCTGCTCGCCAAGAAATGAATTGACATGTCCACTGCAGCCTTATATAGGAGGATCGCTGTTTCTGGAAGTCTCGCGGTTCAGTGAATCATCCCGACTGCTCCAGAAGTCAGGGGCAGGGGAAAGAGATGGCTAGTGATGTTTTTCCAACCATCCCCTCGTTAGCGCTACAAGATAAATGGGTAAGCGTGGTCTGAATTCCTCCTGTCACCATTCCTGCTGCTAGCTGGCCGTGCCTTCCGATAATTAGGTGGCACTGCTAGCTCCTCAAAGCTGGTCGTCCCAAACAGCAACATCGTAGCGGGCCACACGATCCAGATGTACTACCAACATCTCTCCCCGGGCACCTTCTGGATGCGGAAGACCACGTCGTTAATCCTCTGCACCATCCGGTACGGTCCTTGCCATGGCTGCTGGTGCCTCCGGCAGCAAGCCTTGGTCCGGTTAGGGTGGTACTACCAGACCAGGTCACTTTGCTGGAACCCTTAGCTGTTAGCTTGCCTGTCCTATCAGGTCTTCATGTGGTCGCTCGCCTTCTGGATGTTCTGGCGAGCCATCTCGTGCATGTCGTGGAGGTGGTCCACCAGGTTCTCCACATACTCGGTCGCTAGCTGTTTCGCTTCCGCAGGACTTCCAAAAGCCAGGTCACAAGGGAGGCGTAGCTCTCGGCCGAACATTAAGCAGGCTGTTGTCATACCCGTGGTGTCGTGTGTTGACGAGTGGTAGGCCAGCAAGAACAGTGGCACCTTGACGTCCCAGTCTTGCTAATGGTTGGCTACGACCTTCCTTAGGTGTTCCACTAAGGTCTTGATGTATCTTTCGACCATGCCATCCGACTGGGGATGTAGAGGCATCGAGGGGTCTTGTTCACCCCAAGCCTTTGTAGTGCCTCCTTCATTAGGTTGGACCCAAAATTGGTACCCTGGTCACTGTGCAGCTCTAATGGCACCCCAAATTGGCAGAACACTTGCTCCACGAGGCAGTCTGTGATTTTTCTTTGCCTCTTGGTTCGTGATGGCATACACCTCCGGCCACATGGTGAAGTAGTCCACGACCACCATTAGATACTTGTTGCCTCGGTCGGACACTGGGAATGGTCCAGCTATGTTGACAGCGATCCGTTCGAATGGCGCTCCGACGTTGTACTGCTGCATGCGACCCCGGCTCCTAGTCTGGGGGCCGCGACTCTCCGCGCACACGTGACATTGACGGCACTATCTCTCGGCGTCTGCTCGGAGCCTCAGCCAGTAGTAGTGCTGCCGTAGTTTGTCAATCGTTCGGTTCGCACCCAGGTGTCCTGAATTACCGGCGTGCAGTTCCTCCAAGACTTCCGGGAAGTACCAACTGTTCTCACCGCTTCTTTCCATCGGGTGATTCCCATACCCGGAACAGCACGCCGTCTCTGATCTTCAACGAGTCCCACTGGGCTCAGTACGACATGCATGTGGCGCTCCTCGGTGCGATGTCCTCCCAGGTTGGTCTTGTCCCTGCCTCCACTTCCCTCAAGAGTGGCTCCAAGTCAGCTTCCGTCAGCTGCTCCCTCCTCAGGTCTTCGCTATCCCAGCCGTCCAGAGGCACTACTGTGACTACTCGGGGACCTACGGCACGCTCCTTCTCTTCCACTCTTGTGTACTGGCCGCACTCTTCTGGACAGGATATTCGGGACATAGCGTCTGCGTTACCGTGGCTCTTTCCTCCACGATGTTCCGAGGTGAAGTCGTGCTCCTGCAGCCTTTGGACCCAACGTGCTGTCTGGTCTTCCAGGTTTCTAAAGCTCAGTAGCCAGTTTAGGGCGGAATGATCTGTCCTCAGGTGGAATGGCTGACCGTACAGGTACTTGTGAAAGTGCTCCAAGGTCTTTACTACCGCCAGTAATTCTCGTCGGGTGACGCAGTAGTTCTTCTCTGCCTTGGATAGCGTCTTGCTGTAATAGGCTATCACCCGTTCATGGCCGTCCTGGATCTGTGATAGGACGCCTCCAATGCAATGGTCGCTGGCGTCGGTTTCCACAATGAAGGCGCCACCTGATAGTGGAACACCCAAAATTGGAGCACTGCTTAGGGTCTTCTTCAGGTGCTGGAAAGCGTCTTCGGCGTGAGCCATCCACACATAAGGCCGGTGGTCCTCTGTCAGGTGGGTGAGCGGTTTGGCAATGTTGGAGAACCCCTTTATGAAGCGTCGGTAATAACTGCACAGCCCCAGGAAACTGCGTAACTCTCTCTTATCCTTTGGGCGAGGCCAATCTCTCACAGCCTGTGTCTTCTCCGGATCTGTGGCCACTCCAGTTGTTGAGAGTATGTGGCCCAAGTAGTTAACTTCCTTGCGAAAGAGCTGGCACTTCTTCGCGTTCAGCTTCAAGTTGGTTGCCTGCAATCTCTGTATCACTTTACTCGGATTCTCGAGATGGTCTCCAAAAGTCTTACCGACGATGATGATGTCGTCCAGGTATAGCAGGTAGACATCGTAAGTCAGTCCTCTCATCACTGACTCCATGAGACGTTGGAAGGTGCCTGATGCGTTGCAGAGGCCAAAGGTCATATCTGTGAATTGCCAACTCCCTTGGTCTGTCGAAAATGTGGCCTTCTCTTTGACTCTCACGTCTAGAGCTACCTGCCAATAGCCCGATTTCAGGTCCAGGGTCAAGAACCACTGTGCACCAGCTAACGTGTCCAGCGTGTCGTCAATCTGGGGTAAGGGGAAACAGTCCTTCCGGATGACAGCGTTTAGCTTCCTGTAGTGCGCGCAAAAGCGTAGATCGCCGTTCTTCTTCGTCACCAAGACTACAGGGGAACAACAAGGGCTTTCAGACTCCTCAACCACTCCCCTGGATCTCATGTCCTCCAGCATGTCTCGTACCGCCCCTTGCTTCGCCAGCGGAACGCGTCTAGGTGGTTGCCGAATAGGCCGGACATCCCCGGTGTCGATGCGGTGAAGCACTTTGTCCATGCGGCCACAGTCACTGTCGCCTTGGCTGAAGACGGGCTGGTATCTCCTCAGCAGTTATCGAACTTTCTCCAGCTGTTCTGCGGTCAGGTGGTCCGCCGCCCTCTCCAGTAAGCCTTCTAGTCGGGGCCCCAGGTGTGGCGCGTCGGCATCGGCTCCTGTGTCTTATCGATTGCTGTTACGCTCACCGCTGGTTCACACGTTCCCAACTCTGTCCATGCGTGGACGTCGTGATCGCTGTCCGTTGGATTTAGCAGTCTCGCTGGCACCTCCTCTCGGCACGGCAGCAATGCCCTGGTTATACATAGTCCGTGTACATGCGTCTTCTGGTCCAGCATCATGTTCCTGGTTCTCTGGCCTTCCAGGCGCACCGTCACCACCACCTCGATCCTCGCGGGGACAACCACATCTTCGTTCAAGACGACCCTGCAGATTCCAAGGCGCTCGTCGGGTTGACGGAGTATAACCTCTTCCCCGTTTAGCCGCAGGACCTTCCTGCCGACGTCGACCGTCACTTGCAAAAATTACTTAAATATGAAGCTTGTTGTTTCCCTAATTTTATTAATAGAATGAACAGTATTTCTTAAAATGAATTCATAATTTTTCTATATCCGTAATCAGTATTGGAATGCTAGCAGAATTAAAATTTCACATATTTTAAATTTTAGTAATGAAAAAGAAAATTTGTATATTTGCTGCTGTAGCTACACTGTCATAAAATCTTAGCAAACTTCTCCTTAAATATTCAGGTACGTAAAGGGCTATTGCTTATTATAATCATTATCTCCAGAATGTAAATCGCTGTCTCATACATGGCAATACTTCAAGCTGATATTATTTTCTACAGGTGAAGTGCGAGTATGCAATATATGTGATGGATGAGCAAATACATTTTGATTAAAAGTACACAATAAGCTATATACAAAGATACAATAAGATTTGCAAGGTATCGGAGTGTCCAAGGTATACATGACCATTAGAACCAAGTTCACTGACATTTAATATGTAGATAATGCAGCATAGCACAGCTGTTAAGTCTCAAATGTATAGTTTTTTGAGATTGTTTCCGAAGAAAGTACCTATATGAATAATTTGACAGAAATTTAACGCTGTGCCTTCATTTACAGCAATTCTTATGCATTCAGTTTGCAAATATCTTAGTAAACAGGTTCCAGGGATACACAATCCATTAAGAAAGGAGAATTATCAGAATCAGTTTGAATGTTGAGATGCTTGTTAACAGGTTTACAAAGAACGCCATTGTCCCCTTTGAGTCTTTTTGTCTGCGATGCTTGTTTGTATTTGAATACTTGCATCAAGTAGTCAAAACTTGCTCTAAAGAAATAGAGGTCTTTAGAAATATTTATCCATCTTGAAGGGCCAGCAAGATCGAGGAGAAATTCCATTTGAATGCTTTTACAAGCCTTTCATGCTTTGACTTGCTATAAGGTCTGAAAGGAAAGGAAAATGCTTTATATTTTCTGTTACGAAAGGAGAAATTTGTTCAGCGTTTACTCCGTTTTTCACGTTTACATATGCACCGTAACTTATAGTGTATGAGGGTTCAACTAAAAGCCGACTCAGTGCGTGGATTTATATTTTCTATTAGCATAACTCAAACGAATAGACCTTACTACAGTAGTAGCAAACTACAGAGGAAGATTATTGAGGGATTATAAAGAATTATTGTGGAAGTCTGTAAGAAGTTAAAGTGGATATGTGTGTAAGAACTGTCAGCGTGACTCTATAGCAAGTTTCGTAGGACTTCACACTTTTACATATAGAAGACCTTCGTGTCTATAACTATGACGGGGTAGATAAAGGGAGAGTACTTAGTAGTGGGTTCTGCAAAGAGCAACGTCTTTCACTGCTACAGATTGAAACTAACCGTTGATGGTTCGTGCACTAGGTAGACCTTCTCCTATTGGGAGGACGAGAATTTACAGATAAAGAAATCCCTGCCATGCATCCCAAATTTCTGTAGACACTAGCAACAATGAAAGAGCCAACCATGTGAAATGAGAAACGCAGTAAACGAATAGGCATAAAATTCAGGGGATATATTTATACTTCCCACTGATATAGGAACCTGAGACATATCCGCAAATTCTCATGGGCCAGGAAAGTCACTCATAGGAGTCGAGCTCAGGATCTCCCTAATATGGGCCATAGACTCTACCACCTGAATCATCGAGCTCGGTAGAAGTGTCAGTAAATGCTTATACACAGATACTCTGTCTTAACCTATACTCCTGCCGTCCTAAGAAGCACACTGTTTCTGTGAGCAATTCCGCGAACAGAAATCTACAAAACAAAACCTACTGGTAAGCTACTCTTGTGCAAACAACTTGTTTAAATGTAATATGGCGTAACACATGGGTGAAAGTGTCACTGTCGTCTGTCACGCTTGTGCACGTGGGCGCGGAGTAATACAGAAAGTGTGTTTCTTAAGACGGATACAGTATAAGATAGGCCGCGCCGTGGCTGAGTGGTTAGACCGCTCAGCTCTCACCAACGTTCGATCCCAGGTACCGCAAAGTGAGACTTGTGGTGGGCAATATGGCGCTAGGGCAGGTTTTCTCCAGGATCATTCCACTGGTGCTCCCTCTTCACCACCTAAAAGTGGGCGTTAGACATTACACATTTCACACATTAACGTATGACTATGTTCAGGAAACTTCTTATTCAAATGACCTGTCTGTTATGCAAAAAACAACATACTCTCTCTCTTTCTCTTTCTCTCTCTTTCTCTCTCTCTTTTAATCTTCTCTTCCATGGCACGATTTCCTTTATTCTATCAAAGTACTTGTATGTTCACATATTACAGGTCATTACTTTCCGACCCTTTCCTTTTCTTGACAAATCTTGTAAAATGAGTAACATAATTATTAGCATGCCTTTAATACAGTTCTCCATATAAATGCAGTAAGATATTCCAATCCAAAAATTAATATTGCAAAGCATAAAGTTGTACTGAAATTTGAAAAAAAATCAAGATGGTACTTAGTGATGATGTCCATTTCTCTTCTCTAATTCTATTTATTTCCATTATTTTCCAGCTTAAGGAAACTAACAAAAATTCCTAAAATAAATGTTTACCTAAATATGTAACTATTATCGAATTTAGGTATAAATTCCAAAAACGTGTATAAATTCCAATATTAGAAAAAGGACAAATATTAATGCTATTGATACAGATTATGATTATTAGTAATAGAGGCAACTTGTTATCACCATCAAAAACCAGTTTCAATCACCACTGATGTTTAAAATTGTGTTATTATAACTTACTTTTTGAACCAGCTCGATTTTCTTTAATATTATTAATCAAAGAAATATAAGTACTTTACGAGCCTCTCCCTAATCAGGCATTCAATACGCCTCATGCTGAAGCCGAAAACGAAA
Source organism: Mantis religiosa (assembly GCA_030765055.1). NCBI lineage: Eukaryota > Metazoa > Arthropoda > Insecta > Mantodea > Mantidae > Mantis > Mantis religiosa. The sequence continues at coordinate 62,376,569 of CM060952.1, read as the reverse complement.
TCAAATTATCAAGGCAGTATTCAGCGAGAAGCACTCTGTGTGAAATCAGCCTCTTTGAATAACACTGTGTCTTTCTGCTTAAAACTGTAAATCTAATTACAGCGCATGCTCTGCGACAGAGCGAGTTTCAAAACGGTTTGACAATCTAAGATTCAGAATGTTTGGATTTACCACACTACTGCCGGGTAAGAAGACTTATCCATAGACGAAATGCTGCAAGGAATGTTGGAGGTGCGGAAAGAAATTTATTTTCATTTTCTTAACAACTGAGGGAATGTCCTTCCGGAACATGAAATGTTTTATTTGTAATATTCCATTTCTGAGCGATTTAACTTTTGAACTCAACGAACTCAACCTTAGTTTACAAAGTAAACGCAATATATTTATACATTTAACAGATTAATGTGAAAACATTTATGGAGAAATTAAAAATGTAGCAAGGCCAAAATGAATAGAACGAATTACAGCATTTTACGTCTTTAAAATCAGTTGTGAAAAGTTTATCGCATAACTCGAAACAAAAATAAATCACTGTATTAGAGGATTAATTACAACTGTTCTGAGCGTAATTTGTAGATGTGTAGTAACGTTTCGGAGAACATATTTCAATTTTCTCTGCACTTAAGTTCGCCTCATTTGCAGCCGGACATTAAAACATTAATATTTAAAACGAATCCAGCAATGATACCAATCGTATAAATTAGGGGTTCCCATTATGACTGCGCCACTATCCTTGTACATTGTAAATAATTTCAATGCACTTTTCAGATAAATTATGACGTTTATTTTTGAGAACACAGTATAGAAACCATTTAAATGTCTTTAGCAGCAGAAGGGGAAATAGCCCCCTCGGTAGCGTGTCTGCCTCACGTTCAAGAGGTTCCGAGTTCGAATCTCGGTCAGGGTGAGTTACCTGTATAAGGTTTTTCCGGGGTTTTCCCTTATCCTGAAAGACCAATGTCGAGTAAATCTGATTTCACCCATTTCATACAACGTCCGATATGACAACGTTAAGTTGCAAACAGAAAAAAAAAAAAAAAAAAAAAGCCCTGCAAGTCAACTATTATGTAATAAAGCAAAGGAAATAAACATGTTAATTCTACAAATTCTACAAAACTGCTTTTGTCAGCTTAAGGTTTGGCTAAGGTCAGTTAAGTGGTGAGAGGGCGGTTTCTCACAAAATACCAATATGAGCTGTCTACATTGACATTAAGTCCTTCACTCATGTTCTATTGTGTCCCTAAGCCTCTTCGTACTTTTCTAGCCAAACATTGCGCTCAAAAATATGCATTTCAATGCGTCCAATAAGGCGAATTATCCAAAACGAAATATCTGCCACTGTGGCACACGTCACTTATTTGTTTACCTGCCAGATAGAAAAAAAAGAGATGATTACAGAGGTAAAGTATTTCGCATTTCTGGTGCTCATCTTGCCGGCGCTGATCTAAAGGTTCACGAAATTCTCCTTTAGCAAGCGTCCGCGCTAGTATGGCACTCCCATATATCACAAAACCAAAAGGCACACGAAAATATGGGAAGGAAATAAATGGAAGATTGAGATCAAGGAAAATCTGCCTCAGAGATGACCGATTAGAGATGATCAAAGCCCAAAGTCAGTGTGGCGTTGTATGGGAGTCGAATTCAGGATCTGAATGCAAGTGCAGCCATAAACGGTATGCACATCTGCTATAGCCGTCACACATGGAAGTGAAGTTAAGCGAAATTTTATGGAAATTCCGAAATTGCACTTATTTTTTAAACTGTGAAACAGAACATCTTTTCACCACACTTTGCTTATTGCATATTCATGAATGGCGTTCAATACTGTGTTGCAAAATAAATTATATCGATAAGGCAAGAAGATGTGTTTACTGACATTTGTTATACGTTACTAAAACAAATTTAGTATTAATGCACAGGTTAGTTTGAATTTCACAAGAATTTCAGTGATTAATTCATAATTTTTCGATAAATTGAAAAAATACCTATCACTTAGTAATCCGATTTCTACTTTTGGATAATAATGCTTGTCAGGATAAATAAAAAAGAACTAAATTGGAAAACATTTCACTAACTCTACGACACCTAATACAACGAGTTTAAAAATGTCGAACATTTGGTATTGATGAGTAACCCCCAGGACACCCTCAGATGTGATTACTCAGGTCATTAAATAAGTTCGGATAAGATTCGTGCTGATCCTCGAAGTTTGCGAAGTAATAGGGGTCATATCTCTGGAAACGAGTTCGTATTTTTCATAAGCGAAGAATGAAAAATTTGTTGGCCAGATGGGTGCTGCGTTTTCTCACGTGGATCATAGGGTGCAGAAGAGTCCACTTCGAATTGAATTTGGAATTATTTAAGCGAAATCTGAAACACTTGTGATGAGTTGTTACTCTGGTATGTGCCAAAATATACAGTACTCATTTTCGCGCAGTGCGCATGCGCACGCCTGAGCCTCTGCTTGTTGTTACATCGCCACGATGTATAATTAGTTGTGTAAAAAACGTTGTGCTCTGTGACTGGAAGTGACAATGGTTCTAGCGACGGAGGAAAAAGTGTTTATAATGGAATAAAGGTTATGAAGGTTATGAAGGCGGGCCGAGTTAAAAGTTAGTGAACAATATCGTGAACACTTCAGTAAGCCAGCACCTAGCAACACAGTTATGCTGTCTGTTGTTAAAAAGAATTTCCTCGTACGGGTATTGTACATTCATAGCAATTCCCATATTGCACACTACCACACCGCTCGTCAGTCTATGGCTATGCTGCAAGAAACCTTTACAGGAGGAGTAATATTCCAGGGAGTTGAGTTCCCCTATCTACCACATTCCCCTGATCTCACATCACCTGATGCTTAAGTGTGGGGAATGTTAGAGGAGAAAGCTTTCAATTGTCCAGATCCACCCAATACTGTATGTATATTACGTAGAAGACCGTCTCGTTTATTGGGACTCAGCAGCAACCTGCGTTCCGGAATATGTTGGAAAATCTGCGTGACCGTTTTGAACACTACCTACAGCGCAATGGAGCACATTTTGAACATTTACACTATCATCTCGATTAGTAGGATAAGAACAATATGAGTAATATAATTTCTAGTACTCTATATTTTAGCGCATACTGTATTAATGAGACCTTGGTATGTCATTATACTCCGTAAAACAGTCAAAAGAAGGAAGTGATGGGAAGACCTTTTGGTACGTGAAGGGTGTCATGTTCATTGCCTTCTTGGAAAAAAGAAAAACCATTATCAGACATCACAGAAACCTGTGTTCTTTGAAGAAATACGCATTAGTATGTAGTTAAAATTTAAACGTTTAATCTCTGTTATGTTTCCTTCTTTCTTTTCTTCTTTGGTCTCATATTAGAAGTGGATTTGCCTTTACAGGAAAATGTTACAAATATGAAAACCAAACATTAGCTAACTGTGCATTTACTTGCAATAAAGTAACCTATTTCCATTTATCATCAGCTATGCTCAGCAATGTGCGTGCTTCCTACAAGCGACTCGTGTAAGTTAACACTGCGGTCGCTTAATGATATAATTAGATCAAATTTAACTTATGGTTTAGTGAAATTAACCTTCTTTGGAGCATAAGATATTGCGAAAGGACAGATAAGTGTGATTTCTAACTAAAAACGAGGCATTCTCATGCTAATTATCTACTGAGGAGTAGAGACTCAACATTCAGATACTAAAGGAGGTAGAAATGGGCAAGTAACTTATGAAACTTATGTAATATGGCTATTTGAATTAATTTGATGATGTTAAAAAGCAAGATTTACTTAGAGGAAAAAATTAAAAATACTACACTCACCCCTTTAGTGCTCCATGCTATATCTTGTAAATAACTATGTTTCTGCACACTGTTATATCGCCGCTTAACAAATGCAGTTTACAAAAAAAACGCCATTCAAGACTAACTATAGTAATAGTTGATAATAGGAGTATGCTTAAAACGAGCTAAGGAGCTAACATATCCATATTCACACAATCTACATTTTGACCACTCCACGGTATAAGCTGTAGGTCCTCTCGCCTCAATGCCATCTTCACTATCACCCGACCATTGGAAGTAACGGACCCGCCCTATGGATGCCTCCACTTGAGAAATGGGTCCGGTAATCATTTGGTGGGGCGAGGTTACCCCCAAGGCTGCCATGTGGGGCGTGGTGGTAACCAACCAACAAATATTTTGACCAGTGATAACCTCGCCTGTATCCTTCATTATTTCTAGATCTGGGTTGGGCTTCATCCCCAGGAATGACTCAGGCAGTTTCGACTGTGGCCCGCATTCGGGAGGCCCGGGTTCGATTCCCGTGGCCGATCTATTTGACACATTGGGGATTTTTGGGGATATTCCCGGTTTTCCAGGCGAATATTGGGTAGGTTAATTACATCCCCCGAATTTCCTTTCCTCCATTTCATCTCCATTATCATTTCATATCAAGTTTCCTCTGGTGGTCTCTTTCAAGGTAGAAGTGTCGGCGGGTGTCTCTGTGTGCATGCCAGGATGATATGCTCTGAGTAAACCACTTCCTCTGCCGGTGAGACGGTTGGCGGTCTTCGAACCAAAGTCTCGTGGTGGGATTGTTTCCGATACCGAGAAGGTTAGGATGTCCGTTCTTCTGGCCTGCCAGGGGATGTTTCCATCTCAGTAAAATGTACAAACCCTGTCTTTTGCACTATCGTAGCTTCTTGGGACAACCGCCCTCTGAGTCCTCTCGCCCCATCCTTCCTCCCTGGGGATGATCCACTTGGAGACACAGGTACAACAGAGCAAGTTTGGATCTTCGTGCCGAGTCCTCTTTGAAATAATTCAGTTCCAGTTCCACCACCGGCAGTTACTAACGTAAAAATTACAGCAAAATATAAAAAAGACAAACTTGAGGAGCAGTGTTTGACAAATACGAGAAGCACATCTGCATATTAAATTTCTTTTTATCCGGAGCTAACCAATAATAACCTCATTTTTTTCATTAATCTCGGCTGTAGTCAGCTACTGAATTTAAAGTACGAAATTTAAAGAGCCTTTCTCGTGGTTTTCACGGCTTCTTCAAATCGCTGTGGTAAAGAATTGCCAGTAGCAATAGGTAAGTCTACTCACGGACTTCTGTTAGAGTTTTTGAATTGTTCCCGCATGAGCGAACTTCCTTTAATCTTTTCTCATAGGCTACATTTTAAAACGAGTCACGCGTCATTATAATCTTTTTCTTTCCTGCAGTCTACTTCACCACAAGTAACCGAGAGATTCTCTCTTTCTTTCCTTCTTTTCATTCCCAAAGTTTCATGCATCATTCCTCACGGTGGTGCGAAGTGACCTAAGAAAATTGAAATTTTTTGTATCAAAAGCATTAGTATTCTCTCAATGCAAGAGATTTTTGAATGAAGTGTGTGATACATATATCGAGAGCGAGTGGCAGCTACAGAGTGTTTCATATCTAAATCTCATTCTAAATGGGGGAGGGGCGGGGGTACGTTAAAAGCATAAATGTTGTAGTCGTTCTCCCCGTAAGATATTACACCCACTTGGCTAATCTGAATTTCATGTTCCAAACAATAATGTAACAAAACTCATAGCAACGTTAGAATTACAACCTAGTTTATAACTGTAACCTCTTCGAATTGTACACATAGTTAATACAGTGGATTAGAGAAAACGATTACAGTTAATCGTGTACATCTACAGTTTATGTGTTTCATAAACTACCTACATCTCAAAACGTGGAATGTTCTAGTAAATAAAAACCACTTCCTTAGGAAATATATGAAATTTATGCATTTTAGAGTAATAGGGAATAAATTGTCATCTAACACTGTATTATTTATGGGTCTAGATGGCTTGATTG
>CM060952.1:62218216-62363216 GCA_030765055.1 Mantis religiosa | reverse complement strand
TCAGCTCTACTTGCTGTTGGAGATATTGTCAGCGGACACATTCAACGAAGGTGTGTTCCACGGTGTCCACTTTACTGCAGTAGATACATTCATCAGTAGGACTGGGACCAAACCGGTAGAGATATGCTCGGAAACAGCCGTGTTCGGTAAGGAGTTGCGTAAGGTGAAAGTTGACTTCACCTCTGCGACGTGTAAGCCAAAGTACCAAGTTCGGAAGTAGGCGATAGGTCCAGTGGGCAGTCCAATTATCCGTGTCCCAAAAATCTTGCCACTGCTCCATCAATTGATGGAGAGCATCTTTACTTGTGTCGTTCTGTTCCCGAAAGAGACGTTCCGTGACTAATAGGGAGATTGGGGGCGTACGTGTTAAAACTACCAGTGCCTTTGTCGACGTGGTGCGGTAGGCACTAGAGACTCGTATAGCTACCTTCCTTTGCAAGCTTAGGAGCAATGTGGTATAGATCTTCCTGTCAAGTGCCTTGCGCCAGACACAAACCCCATACAGGAACATGGAAGTGACATCCGAGAACAGCAGTCTCCTGCTGGTTTTAGTCGGCCCGCCGGTATTGGGCATTAGGCGACTTAGTTGGTTAAGGTCTTTCCCGCCTTCGCCACAATGGTCCTAACATGATGTCCCATGAACCTATTCCGGTCCAGATGAATTCCAAGGTACTTAAGCGTGTTCTGACTGTGAATAAGCAAATCGCCGAAGCGGAGGCGGATATAGCGAACTTTCCGCCCCGCCCAGTAGAATCGCCTCAATCTTGTCTGGTGTCAACTGAAGTTTCTTGTACGACAGATAAACGCCCAGACTGGCTAGGGCTTGGTTAGCCTTTCTCACTAAGGTTTCTGCATCTGCTGCGATGGTAATGATTGCCAGATCATCGGCGTAGGCAGTTAGTGCGATTCCTTCGGGAATGGGTAACTGTAGAACTCCATCAAAATAAATATTCCACAAAGTGGGGCTGAGTACAGATCCCTGGGGAACACCACATGACATATTCATCCGGCAGTGAGCGCACACCAGAAGTGATCTATCTTCCAGAAAACTAGCGATGAGGTTATAAACGTATGGTGCCACGTTCCGAGAACTGAGTTCTTGGAGGATACCATTCCATGGGGCTGAACCAAAGGCATTCTGGATGTCAAGACTGATGAGGGCACATAAGGGCCTCCGCCCCTGAGGCCGAGCTTTTACCTCCTCTGCTAGCCCTTCTATTCTTCTCAGTGCAGTGATGGTAGACCTAGAAGCTCTGAAGCCGTGCTGTCCATCAGCGAGCCCGCCGCTGCATTCCAGCTCGATGTTCAATCGTCCCAGAACCAAACTTTCGAACAATTTCCCTAGGACATCAAGCAGACAGATCGGACGATATGTAGTAATGCTGGGATCGCGCCTAGGCTTCTCCTAGCTTCCATTCTGCCGGTGGTGGTGGTGGTGGTGGTGGTGGTGGTGGTGGTGGTGGTGGTGGTGGTGGTGGTGGTGGTGGTGGTGGTGGTGGTGGTGGTGGTGGTGGTGGTGGTGGTGGTGGTGGTGGTGGTGGTGGTGGTGGTGGTGGTGGTGGTGGTGGTGGTGGTGGTGGTGGTGGTGGTGGTGGTGGTGGTGGTGGTGGTGGTGGTGGTGGTGGTGGTGGTGGTGGTGGTGGTGGTGGTGGTGGTGGTGGTGGTGGTGGTGGTGGTGGTGGTGGTGGTGGTGGTGGTGGTGGTGGTGGTGGTGGTGGTGGTGGTGGTGGTGGTGGTGGTGGTGGTGGTGGTGGTGGTGGTGGTGGTGGTGGTGGTGGTGTTGTGGTGGTGGTGGTGGCGGTCGTGGTGGTGGCGGCGGTGGTAGTCTTTTAGACGCACTGAAGCTGTGGGTGATCTGTAACTTCCAATTATGATAATTTAATAAAACATGTGGACTCCAAACGCTTCGAGCAATTAAACGCTTCAACAATTAAAAGGTCAGTAAAACACTCAAAGTAATTGTAGAAGTAGATCTCAGATCTTAGCTCAGGATCAGACGTAATTGAACTAAAAGCTGGCACTCAGTTGAAACATGGCTCACCACCAAAGTCTCATGAGCAATAAGTTTCTTGTAAAATAAAGTTTATAATCTAAATTAACGTTTGGGTAACCTCCCTACTTCAGCTATGCCCCATGACCATCTTCTGCTAAAGGTGAGAGCTGCCATTCGATATTTACCAGATATACGAAGGGTAAAATGCAAATATACTTTTCCAATACGCCTATTACTTAGGAACACAGTCAACAGTATGCTATGTATCTGAAGAGATTGTTCATGCGTAAAGGTTTATGCAATCTGTAAATAACTGATTGCCCAAAACACGAATAAAATTACTTTATGTACTCGCAATGACTTTGTACTGGTATTGAAAACCTCACAAAGTTCTTAAAGCGTTGATATTTTAATAAAATCTTTTGAGTAGGAACTAACTAAACGATCCCAATTAGAAGTCCACTCCTCTGGAAGAAGTGTATGCAAAAATGAAACTCGTTTATTAATCAAACAGCTTTGTGGAAGGTCTAGATGGAATGTCCTTAACCCTTAAATTTCAACTCTGAGGGAAGTAAGAAACATGACTAACTACATATGCATATTTAAACAGACTACTTTGGAGATAACCCGATCCCAACGCTGGTGTTCGTCTTTATTTCTCTTGGACAGTGAGAACTCTGCCTTTTACTTTTATGTCGCAGTCCAGTTATTTATCTTTATATGCTCATTTTAAGCTTTCCACCCTTAAGAGAGATACTATGTATTAACCGATATAAATGAATGGAGTTGAAGTTCCTGTAGAGCAGTCAGTTAGATATCTTGACTTAACTTTGGATTCGAAATTAACGTATCTGTAATTACCAAGAGCTGCAGACATCGCAATATACAATTAAAACATCTCATTTCACAAAAATCTCCATTAGCTATGCAATATAATAGAATGATCTACACTTGATACGGAAATGAAGGGATGCAATGAATAAAGAATTGTAATGGGTTTCAAAGAAACATGATATATTTGTTAAAACGCGATCAGGTGCAGTTGAGTGTAACAAAGTGATGGGAGAAAGCTGGTTTTTAGCAGGGATTCTAAGTGGATAACACTTGACTCCGTTTGAAAAGGCATTGTTCGGACCCTTAATAATGGCATGACCGAGATAATAATCACAATGGACAAAGTAGTCACAAAAGGAATTTTGGTGTGAATAAATACAGGCTTCGAGAGGTGAAAGTCACACGCAGCTGCAGTGAGGATCACAGACACAACTGGTTTGGCGGTCCATTAAGAAAGACACAACTGGTTCTGTCTTCGCGGAATGTAGACCAGAACCGAGGAGAAAATGTATCTATCGGTTTCTATGTAAATAACGAATTAAGTGTATTCGCCTAATATGCATTTGATATGTGGTAATTCCGAACAGTGATATATTGGTAACCCTTGGTTGGCAACTTCGCGATTGATGTGATGATAAAAAGAAGCAGTCATTAAACCAGTTAGAAACTTGCATCCCAGTGTCATTAGAACCATCTTTACTCCCATACATATCCACGCATACCCATTGACGGAACTCTTGCTCTACCCTGCTCCACACTGCTTCAAAATTTACGTCAGGATAAGCTGTATCAAACTTGCAACCAATGCGTGGAGTAACATTTTCCATTGTATAAGTTATTGATGTGAAAAGAACGTGCATCAACGTCACTGATTAGAATATGGCATTATGAGTGTTCTATATGGGGTTCCGCTGCATATTCCCAAATACGAAAAATACAGGTTATCCAAAACAGATATCTCAGACTGATGACTGGTGCATCTTGGTATATACGAAACAGCGTGCTGCATGACGACTTAAGAATTCCGGAGGTTAGTGAAGTTCGCAAGAGCTATAGTAGACTACAGAGCTCCTCCAACAAACATTCGAATCATCTAATTCAACAAATTCCTGCTAATTACCCTCCAAATCCTTCAATCCTGAAAAGGAAAAGACACGCCGACCTAAGACTTTGAGAGTCAGTATTTCCATCGGAACTTTAGGCCCATGGCCTCCTAAGTACATGTTTCAAATTATTGTTATTATGTTTTGTATTTTCAAAACTGCAATGCATTAATTGTACAATAAAGTTTACTTGAATTTAAAAAATTAAACTTTCGATCCGACGGATTTCTATTCCCATCAGGTACCATCATTAACATAAGCAGTCCACTCCTTTATTCACCCGGGTCAATTATAACAATGATTTCTTAGAACTGATTTTAAATTAGGCAACAATGACTTTATGTGCATAATGTAAGCCTACACTTTACTCTTGCAATATGGTAAAGGTTTGTTGGGTGCACTTTTGAATTCAGAACTCCTTTGATTTTGTATTCCTGTGGAGAAACAGGATTACTCATTTTCAAATGTTGATAGATTGCTGACTCAACCTGAGAAAAAGTGTTGTGATGTGCGGGTTATCGAAATGGGTAGTTATCGGTAGGTTGCAGCCGTGTGGTGGGAATGGTAAGCCCGAGGATGCACAATAAGTACTAGAGCCAGAAACGTAGAAGCTACTGAATATTTCGGTATCCTGAATGTTCTGGCTACATAAGCGAGTCTCTTGAGCACATCAATGAGTAACATGGAGACATGAGACATGCCAGTCCCATTATGGAGAGTCACAGACGAGCCAAATGTTCCAGAAAGGGAAATCTGGATGGTGGAATGGTCTGGGGACGGTGAGAATCGCGGAGCGAGAGAGTCAGTTCCACTCCACTCCACTCCACTAGGTGATGGCTGGCTATATACAGCCAGAAGGCTTTTACTGCGTGCCCACCCGTTAAGGGTTTTACCGCAGGTAAGGTTAGAATTTGGAATTTTTAGGATGAAGGTGGTGTACGTTTTGAGGTTGGAATTAAAATTTGAGGTTACAGAATGTACCTTCGAGTTGAAGGGGAGGATGCAGTACTTTGCTCCCAATTTTTATTTTAGTTTAATTTTTAGTTGGGGAACAATTTAGATGCCAAACAGCTTAGGAGAATTATGAGGAGCTCAGCTTTAGCTGCTGATAGGATTAGCTCCTGGGTTATCTGGGGTGCCCGCATGCCATACGGGGGACCCGGTGGAGTCTAGATCGGCGTCTAGTGGGGTCATAATCTCAGAGACAGTTCGTGTAACGTAAAGCGCCTTTCTTCGATCGAGTTGGTGACGTCTACTAAATAGCGGGGATTGTGTTACTGCTTGGGATTGGGAGTCTTGTGTTCGACTCGGAAGTAAATAAGCCGTCCGGAAGAAAAGGTTACGTGGAGCATTTTCATTACGCTGTTAAGTAACTAAGAAAAGTGAATTGACACTGACCAGTGAAACTGGTTCACATTAGTGAAGAAATAAAGTGGACTTAGCGAACTGTCGCGGCAACTGAACTAGAGAAATGTGAATGAAATGTGTAATGTTTAACGCCCGCTTTTACTAGATACAGCACCGCAGGCGATGACACTGATGATACATGAGAAGTACAGATGGGGCATTGGTGGAATTAGATGGCGGGGAAAACCGCAACCTGACCCAGCGCAATGTTGTCCATCACAAATCTCATTTTGCTGTGTTCTGAAATCGAACCCGGGCCGCCTTGGTGACAGTCGAGCGGTCTAACTACTCAGCCACTACGCGGCTCTGAACAACGTTATTAAGCGATAGTGTAAACTAACTTCCAGTTTCCAAATCTCACTTCACTCATGGTACATGTTACGATTAAATATGGTTATAGGTTGTGTAAAATTCAATCATACGTAAAAAATACACCGGAAACTTGTTAGATTTCAAATAATACCTTAGAAGTATTTCTAGGGGAAATATTACGTGATTTACCCTATGTATTATATGGATTTTCCGTAAAATATTCTTGCGAAACTCTATCTTTCCATATCCTTCACAGCATTCGAGATAAAAATTCGGGTAATAGTTTCATTAAGCATCTGTTCAAGGAAATAGAGGAAAGAAAAGCTAGTGATTGGTTGTTGTAGAACGTCCTAAAAATTATACACCTTTCATGACTTACCGAGAAACAACTGAGTTTCTATAAAACTTTGAAATATTACAAAAGTATTAAAAGATTCAAATTATTAGCAGCATAGTTACAAACTATATATAAACTATATACTTATACAGTTTAGTTTGCCAAAACTGTATATCTATAACAAATCACGTTTTAGAAATTTCTATATTTTTGTGTACCACGTTTTCCTATCTTTAATGGTTTATCACTTATAAAAAATAAATAAATTTCCTTCTGCTTTTTTTTTTTTTTTTTTTTTTTTTTTTTGTAATTTAGGTCCTCCAACGTTAAGTCATATCGGACGATTAATGGAATGGGAGAAATGGTGCTCAAATGAGCCCAGGGTCCATTGAACTTAGAGTTACCCATCATTCGTCTTTCAGGATAAAGGAAAACCCCGGTAAAGGCCTTATCCAGGTAACTCACCCTGACCGAGATTCGAACTCGGGACCTCTTGAACGCGAGGCAGACATGCTACCACCACGCTACCGAGGCGGGCAAAAATTTCATTCTGCATAGGTTACTTCCAAAATATTGCATATCTTTATTTCGAAATGAAAATGTTTTATCGAAACACTTTTGAGCCATTTTTAGTAATTCGAACATTCCGAAAAATATTGTATTTCCGGAGCAGTTTGGGGAGCAGATTTTGTGAAAATCTTCGTGTACCATCTTTGGAATAGGCTGAACCTAACTACAAAGTTTCTCATTTATCACAAGTTGCTTTTTGAGATATCCTTTCTTTATGCGCGCGCGAAGATTCAATTAGATAATGCGATCTAATTTGCAATTGTTTTAATTCAGAACCCTTAAGATATATACTTCCGGTAAAATATTGATAAAAAATGCAACATCTTCTCAACAGAAATAGCACAAAAGCTTAGAGGTTTCTAAGTTGATGGTTTCTTTCAACAAGAGGATTTACTTCCCTTACGATCATTCAACAGAGAATTGAGAATGTGTGTTGACTGAAATAGTTCACTACTCCACTGTTCAGATGACACCCGTCTATTCATAGAAATAGGAAGAAAACTGGTTATATATGAGCAAATGAGATACTCTTCTGACTGTAATAATATCCTCGTTTCATCTAGTTTTCAGCTACCACGTAAATCACATAGTGTTCAGTTTACTTTCCATATTTTGGAAGCGATCAGCTCCAGTTAGGTGTAGAAGTTCATAGCTAGTTCAGGAATATTTTCAATTATATATATATATATATATATATATATATATATATATATATATATATATCTTGCAGCAGCTGACCAAGCTTTCAACCAAGTCACGCCACGACGCAGGATGTAAACTCCATTCAATTTGCTTAAATTTTCAATTTCAGTAGTAGTTCCTTATCGCTTGATCATTTTTTTCTTTCAAATATCTCGCTACATTTAATGTATCTCATTATACTTGTGACAGTTGGAGGGAGTATTACACTTTATCTGACAATTTGATATCACGTTCATCTCTCAGTAAATTAGATCTCTCAAATTGTGGGTGCCTGCCTCGGTAGCGTAGACGGTAGCATTTCTGACTCACATTTAACAGATCCCAATTTCGAATCTCGAACAGGGTGAGTTATCTAGATAAGGTTTTTTCGGGGGTTTCCCTTATCCTGAAAGACGAGTGTCGGGTAATTATAAGCTTTATCGACCCTAGGCTTATTTGAGCATCATTTCCCCCATTTCATTCATGTCCGATGTGACTTGACGTTGCAGGATGTAAATTTAAAAAAAAATGCATATACATATATAAAAACGTTTTTATCGTCTGCTCTGTAGCTTCGTATTTCGATATAATATGCTTCGCCATTTCATTGCCTTGTAAACACAGACAACAATGTTCCATTAATCTCAGATATTTCCTGAACTATCCATACCCATTTATAAAGCTCATAGCTTCACTATGTAGACTTGCTTAAGCAAATAAGTGGGTTAACTAGTTTGTAGAAGTTGTATTATTTGCTTGTACAGTTTATTTGTGAAATTTACTTTGAACTTCTGCACTTCTTTCCGAATCCATTGTTATGCATTGCTTTTGTTCATTTTCCGTAGCGCCGGTGTCTCAGTACCCATCATATTTCTGCGGTATTATGGGAAGTAAGGTAATTTAACTATTTATGAGATTTCCATACAATTTGTGATTTGTAATGATGGGAGCTGGGAGCTTTAAGTACAATCTGGTGGACAGGTTTATAAGGATATACCTATTTCCCTACATTCCGTTTCCTTCGCATTAACGTACACTTTCAAATGCGGCTATACGTTGTGGCATTTATCTGTTGATTCGCAACGGATACCTGCTACAGGTTTTCATTCATGCATGAGCCGTCAGTTTGGATAGGTAAAGTAAGACTGAAAAATTCAATGTTGCCTAGTGCAGAAGAATGATTAACTTCCATCAAATATATGGATAAAAAATGGTATATAGACCAGCATCTCTACGAGCTCTAGGATTCATTTTACTTTTTACAGTTCGTGGATTAACAGGAGTAATTTTAGCTAATTGATGTTATTTTACATGACACTTACTACGAGGGCTGTTCAATAAAGAATAATCACCTTTTTTTTTTGACAACGTACCTTTACTCATCCTCATAATTTTGATGGTCCTTCTCAAAATAGTCTCCCCTGAATGAGATGCACTGGTCCCAGCGTTTCTGCCAGTCTTCAAAGACATGCTGGAAACCATTTTTGACAGATCCTTCAAAATCGCCTCCGCAGCCTTCACCACTACTTCTGATAATGGATGCCTCTCACGAAAGGGTTTCTTCAAGTTATGGAATAGAAAAAGTCACATGGAGCTAAATTCTGACTATAGGGAGGGTGAGGGATGTACTTCACGTTGATTTTTGCAAGATATTCAGCAACAGCATTGGCAATATGCAGCAGCGCATTATCGTGGTACAGCGTCCAGAATGCTTCATGGAAATGTGGTCTTTTGCGCCTGATATGGACTTGCAATGTTTTCAGGACATCCCTGTAGTATTGTCCAGTTACTGATGTGTGTGCAGGTACAACATGCTGATATACCATTCAATGAATATCAAAGAATGAAATGACCATAACTTTCCCAGCAGAAGCAACCACTTTTGGTTGGTGATGCAGGAGATTTCCACACTGAGCTTTGCTGTTTGCTCTCAGAATTAAAAGGATGTAGCCAAGTTTCATCAGTAGTGATTACATTTGAAGTAAACTCCGGATCTTCCTCTAACATCAACTTTAATTGCATGCAGACCTGCATGCGAATGTTCTTTTGTTCGGGAATCAACTGTCTTGGAACCTACCGCGCACAAACACGTCTCATTTGTAATGTTTCTGTCACCAACGTGTGGGTGGCACCCAATGAAATGTTCAGTATTTCAGGAAGTGATCTTAAGGTAATTCGTCGATCCTCTCTCACAATGGCAGCAGCAGTGTTTATGTTTTCTTCCGTAAGAGCAGTAACTGGAGCATCGGGTCCACCTTCCTTTGAAATTGATTGTTTCCCCTATTTAAACGTTTTAAACCACCTTTGAGCTATGCTGTAGGGAAGAACAGACTCTCCATAGGCATCCTGTACATTGTATAGGCCTCAAATGAAGATCTGTTGAGACAAAGGTAGAATTTCAAAGCTGCATTTTGTCTCTTACGTTTTACCTCTATTGCAGGGGTAGGCGGTACTGAACATGTCTGAACTTGCCTGGTTCTCAAAGGCGGGAACCAGGAGTACCAACAATGAAACTACCATGGCGTGTTTGTTTAACATTAAGCTAACAGAATATATTAAGATTGAATTTTAGTGTGAAAAATTATAATGTAAAAATATGATTGGACAGCCCTCGTATGTAATAGCTTATTTTCATTATGAAAGTTAATAGTGATTAACTATGAAGGCTGGGACTTACGCACTTATATCATTGTAGTTACTTCCTTCAATCACAACTTTCCTCCCGAAAATTTCTGAATCATAAATTAAATACTTTACTCAGGCGTCATCGATTAAGTTAGATTTCTTCAGACAATACAGCAGGTTCTCACGAGTAGGAAATTCCTGCTCAAAGTATTCTCGAAACCTGAACATAAATTTACGTTTAAGGACTTATAAGAATAATTTTTCTTCGATCCTTACAAACCAGTAAGTAATACGATTAAAATAATTATTATAAGAATACTTATGTTCACTAAAATTGCAATTCAAACAACATAAGCGAGCAAACAAAATTTTATGTGCACATATTCCAAAAGGAATGATTAGTGCGCCAATTACTGCGCATAGCAGATGTAAGAATAATATTTGAACGAAATGGTTTTCCTTGGAGAACTTGAATAACAATAAGATAGCTGAAATGAAATGTGTAGTGTTTAACGCCCGCTTTTACTACATACGGCACCGCAGGCGGGAGATAGCTGAATTTGAATACTTTAAATGTATTATGTCATATAGGTTAATTTTCTTAAATATTTTGAAAATCTGTTTTGACCATCTTGAGTTAGCTCGTGCAGAATAGTGGATGCATTCCAACGGGAGCCATCTGTCTCAGGAATGGGATATAAGAGGACTGTATATAACCTTAGGATCTTGTAATCACAACACTTATTACCAACGTATAAAGTAGACAGGCCGCCCATCACCTTACAGTTTAATACAGTATAAAAGTAAATCAAGCGTTACTCCCTCTTGAAAGTTACTCTGCTCAAAATCAAGTAGGTACATTATAAAATTGCCCTCGTCACCAAAAGCAATAGCCGTCCAGCTTATGATATAAACTATATAATGAGGTGGTACGTCCCATTTACACTCCACTAGCCCAAAGCAGTAAATTATGAACACCTCGTAAGCAAGAAAACATACCTCCCCTCTAAAAAATGAAACTTTAACATGACAGCAAAATTACCCTTACGGTACGATAAACGATGGTGGTCATTAGTTGAAGAAGGGTCACATCCAATATTATAAGAAGCCATAATGACGGTAACATGTCCACAGGCGCAGGTTTTAATTACTCATTACTGTATGTTAATAATTTTAACCTTCCTCCTCCACCTCCCTTCAACGTCACAACAAGAGAACTGGAGATTCAGTGGCCGGACTGTAGTGATGTACTTCAGCAGAAAGCAGAGAAGTGATTACAGGTGTGCAATTAGACTCTAGTGCCATATCATGAATATGAAGATTCGTTTGCAGCAATGCTTGGTCTTTATCTATATCGCCAGACAACTAAAACGTATTGATTTGCAGAATTAAAATTGCTATAGACAAATTCACGTTTTTGTTATAAATTTAATCTGCAACCATGAAATTACCTTGATCACTGTCTATGCTGCAATAGACTACCGTCGTTAGAGAGTAGTGGGAAAATATTGTGACTGTGGGTTCGTAAAACTAAAAGACAAGTTTGCAGAAATTCAAAATTCTCTTTATTTCCGTAGAAAGACAGTTTGTACACCCTTTGCAGAAGAATGACGTAACATATACCAACACTGTCTCTCGTGGCTTCTGCACACGTCAACAAACGAACAAAATAACTCGTGGTACACTTCAAAGGTCTACAATTAACAGTTCTCCACTTTTAACTCACTACACAAGTTCAATTACAACTAGCCACGGCTTCTTTTATATCTCCACTCATTGTTCTAAAAATTAAAGGAAGGTTCTGTAACAATCAAGACGGCACCAGAAGAAAGACGTACCTTCCAGACATCTATCCGTCTCTTTCTTTCTCTGTTTCGGCAAGCTTTTATCTCCGCAGAGCACTATCTGTCTCTTTGCGCGCGCCCGTCGCAACAATGCCTCGCGACAATATTATGTTGAATTAAAAATGGTCTTGAAGTGTTGAAAGTGTAGGAAGCATTTGATAATGCACTAATACACTGAAAGACAGATTTAATGCTTAGGATATACAAATGTCTAGTACTTTAACATATCATAACAAATTTAATGATTCAAAGGCACATATTGACATCTATAGAAAAACAATTAACGCTGTTATTGCACAGAATATATACTGTTCCACCTTTTGTTTATTTTATTCAACAATCTGTAGGTCTCAGATTATGATTCTACTTCTGACATGTTATTTGGGCACCATAATTCATACAGCCCGAGTTTAGGACTTAAGTAAGCCAATCAACATTTTGTGGCTTCAAAAATTTACTCAGTGCTAATACACCTGCTTTTAGCAAGATTTACTCCTGGTTTGGTTCATCACTCAGACTAAGGGCCCTATAACTCAGAAAGGGTGATCTATAATTGAGAATCATAATACAAAGCGCAGCTCTGATTAAATACGCAGATATGATTACCTTTTCCATTTATCTTCTCTTTCTGTTCTACGTTTAAATTTTTCAAGAAAATTATAGTGCTATAGTTTGAAACATAAATTTGTTAAATCATCTACTTCTGTAGCTGTGCTGTGGCTACTATTTCAGAAAGCGTTATGTATTTACAGTTGGATGATGGTCAGTATAAGTAAAGTATTCCCCATTGCCAGGATTTGGATAAAAAGTACTTTTTAGACTAGTAAGACGTCCTAAGAGAAAATTGTATGTATTATACAGATTAGAAGCCTTATTTCGCTGTATTCAGTAATGCACCACCCAATTAGTTTTGTAGATGTTGCTTTGGATGTGCTGGATAGTACCATACGGAGAATTAATTAACTTATTGGATCCCTGCTGTTTTGTTTACTTAGGTAAGTGCTTGAAGAAGCAGAAGTTCGCTAAGATTAATTTATGGAGTGTAGTGATGGTTAAGAACTGATGCTGATTGGAAATGGGAGCAGTCAGATAGAAAAGAACTATTAGGGGAAGAGGATTATTAAAATGAGTTTGTAATCTCGCCACATATCTCATTCTAAATTTACATTTAGCCTGCTTCATTAACAATTACCATTAAAGCAATTTTCCTTTAAAGCCATAAATTCTATATCACGCATGTTATAAACCGAATAACATACGATAAACTTCGTCGACTTAAAATCAGACCTGAAGCTTTACTAATGTCATAATTGGTCTAATTTTTTTTTTTTTTTTTTTTTTTTTTTTTTTTTTTTTTTTGTTCTAACCATATAATTAAACGGCCATAGGCACGAGAAAATTTAGATTTCTGCAAACCATTCGCAACCTATCTAATTTTGCTTTATGTGGAATACCTTTCTCAGCAGGATTTTATTCGAGGGATAAATTTTTCTACCTTTCTAAAGATAGCAAACTGAAACTTAGAAATGTCGGCTTCCGAACCACAAACTAACACTACATAATATGAAGACAACAAATAATATAACAGAAAAAATAAATGTTTCTAATTCGCCTGTATTCTATTCCACAAAGCACACTTGGATCTGTATAATGGTGTTGCTATCCTTTGTTTAGACGAATAGTAAAGTCGCTCATTGTAGTGCCTATGACTGTCAACCATAGTTAGCTAGGTAGGCAGGAAAATACACTGATAGGTAGGTGTTTTTTTTTTTTTTTATCCACGGATATTTGTGGTCCCATGAATTAACACATATAATGATATTATCAGTAGTAATAAAATTCAAGCGCAAATACGCAAATATTTCTTAAAGTCTGTCTAGTCAACGCGTGTGCAGTTCCGACTCAAAGGAAACTGACACTACCGCCCACTAATGATCGTCATAAATCTATCTCTACACTTCAAAAATGGAACACTGTCGTTGAGGACCAATAGCAACCCTGATTTTCTTGAAATGACAGTCGCATGTTTCCTCCACATGGAGTCTCTGTTGCCAAAGTGCCAACTTCCAGTTGATCTGTTTCATTACGTGCCGAAATTCGTTGTGTGTCACGATGTGGAGACCGTGGGAGGGAAATGCAGTGGTAAATGCAAATGAAGTAGCAGATAACTTTCAGTCAAGTTGAAATAATCAAAGTGATGACAATAGTGTGAATAAATCGCAAAGTGTTGCTGTGCGGAGTTATGTTACTGGAAAAGCCTCAAAAAACAAGTTATAACGGGAACAGTTTCTAAGCAAATTCAAACGCTTGTTTTGAGCACATATAAATATGTGCTGAAAAATAATCTTGGTAAGGGGTCGTGCAATGAACCTGGTGATAATTTCTGGGTATTCACAGAAATTCCGTAAGAAATATTTAGACGAAAGGAATGCCAAAGGCGCTGGAAAGGAAATTGTTTCTCTAAAGTTGTTAATTTCAAATGCTATTTAATTCGCCATGCAAAAGAGAGAGCGCTCACCTTAGACGAATTGGTTGCACATTTGCAAGAAATTTGTGATTTTCCTTATGGGCATTGCACTTTGCGCGGTCTCCAAAGGAGCTGGGTTTTAAATACCGCACTTTGAATAAGATAAGGGTTATTATGGAATACAGTGGAATTGAAGAATTGCCAAAACTAAGGAAGTTTTGCGGACGAAACCACGTACGATAGCCATGACGCTGGGAGAAGGAGGGCCGGGGTTGTAAAACGATTATAAGCGTTCGTCAAATGAGTCGATCGACGTGCACACGCGTTAACTAAACAGACTTTATAAACGTATTTTAACAAATAGTAGTTTTATTTTCTCTTTTGTTATTTACGTGTACAGAAGCCACGAGAGATTGTGCGGGTATATGTTACGTCACTCTGCTGCCAAGGGTGTACAAACTGTCTTTCGACGGAAACAAAGAGCATTTTTTTTTAATTTCTACAACCTGAACTTTTAATTTTACGAACCCACAAAGTTACAACTGGTGTCTTTCTACGGAAATAAACAGCAGTTTTGAATTTCTGCAACCTGGATAAATCCTACTGGAATGAACATTGGTCATTCCCATTTCATTCTGCAATTAATTGCATTACATCACACCTTATGTGAGCGCACTAGAGCCGAGTTGCCCAGATCTCTGATTTACTCTCTTCCAGCTATTCATTATGATCTCAGAGGAAATTAGTGACCAAGTTTTGGTCATTCCAGTCTGTCACTAATATCAAAACTTGTTGTGCTTATAAACATAGGTAGATAATTTTAAACATTTTCAGCGGTCAATCCACATTACGAAAATGTTATATATTGTCGCGGGGCGCTTATTTTGTGGAGAGAGAGAGAAGCGGGGAGTGAAAGAGACAGATAGGGTTGAAGCCACGCCTACGCCCATGCGCAGCGCTAATGACGTGCCGAGGAGAGACGGGGTGGAACAGCAAGAAACAGAGAAACTTCTGGACAATTCCTTTGCCATTGCAAGGGTCCGTGATGCTTCGGGAAGTTTCGCCAGCCTTTGTGAAACAGCTAAATCGAGTTCCCCTTTTTATGTGCTATCTCTGTTACATCTTTTCTTGCCCCCCAGGTAGGAGTGAATTAGATCAAGCGGAAGGCCCCTTATGCCGTAGCTCTCAAGTTTGCTAGTTCAAATATGGTAGTCAACACTGTCGAACGCTTTAGACAAATTAAAAAAATAAGGTGCTATCCTTCTCATTGCTTTCCAGTTTCCCAATTATTTCATGTATGCATTGATTAATGGCTGAAATCGTAGATCGGCCCTTCCTAAAGCCATGTTGAAACTTTTTAGTACATTATATTTGCTTAAATATTTGTCTAATCTTATCAATAAAACTCTTTCAAACAGTTAGCTACTTCAGATAACAAAGGTATTGTTCTATAATTATGCATCTGTTGTTCATTCCCTTTTTTGAATAATGGCCTAATAATTCCTAATTTCAATACTTCTGGAAATTTGCCCTGTTCTATAGAGTAATTAATTAAGAGAGCGAGTGGCTTTACTATAACATTGTACAACTTTTTAATAGTAAAGGACGGATTTCATCCCACCCCCTTGTTTTTTTATTTGGTCAGTTGTTGATTAATTTAATTATTTCGTCTTCTGATGTTGGCCCAAGAAAAAAGGTAGAGTTCAACAAAGTGTCTGTGTTATCATAATTTGTTGTTGGTATATGCATTGGTCCTTTTATGAAAAAATCATTAACCTTTTTACTAATGATGACGGGGTCATCAATTAATTCCCCATCTATATTTAATTCTATGTTTTTATGAGGACAGGTGTGTCTTCTGGTTTCATTTATTATTCCCCAAGCTGTTTTACTAACAGTTTTTGATTTTACCATCTTCTCTCTGTATGCATCAGCTACAGCAGTTTATAAGTTCTTTAAATACTCATGCTTTAATTCTTTGTACTTGTTTCTATAACAATCTAGTGATGAAATCTTATACAGTACATACATGTCTTTTATTTTATCTTTCAACTTCAACATCTTCAGTGACAATACTACTTTTTTCTTTCTATTATTGCTCACTGATATACATTTACAATTTTACTTCCTGTCACCAGGAAAGATTGCTTCCCCTTACCCTGGACACGCTTGCCGGTGCGCAGTGGTTCTCAACCGTGGACCTGAAGTCGGGTTACTGGTAGGTGGCACTAGACCCGAGAGACACGGAAAAACTGTGTTCTCGACAGGACAAGGGATTTGGCAGTTTACAGTTATGCGCTTTTGCCACTGCAACGCACCAACTTTCTTCCAATGCCTCATTGAGTCGGTGATGGGACTACTGACTTATGACGCCTGACTCCTGTACATGGACGACATAATCATCGTCGGTTAGACCCTCGAAGACCATCTGGAAAACCTGAATAAGGTGTTGCAGAGACTGCAGGCGACCAGCTTGAAGCTAAACGCGAAGAAGTGCCAGCTCTTCCGCAAGGAACTCAACTACTTGGGCCACATAGTCTCACAAACCGGAGTGGCCACAGACCTGGAGAAGACACAGGCTGTGAGAAATTGGCCTCGGCCAAAGGATAAGAGAGAATTGCGCAGTTTCCAGGGGCACTGCAGCTACTACGGCCGCTCCGGTAGGATCTTCGGTCTTATGTGTGGACGGAGGACGCCGAAGACGTTTTCCAGCAACTGAGGAAGACACTTTGCAGTGCACCAAGTTTGGGATCACCACAACCAGGTGGCGCTTTCATTGTGGACACCGACGCCAGCTATCACTGCATTCGAAGTGCCCTATCCCAAGTTCAGGATGGCCACGAGCGGGTATAGCCTACTACAGGAAGACGCTATCCAAGGCAGCAAAGAACTACTGCGTCACCCGGCGAGAGTTACTGGAGGTAGTGAAGACCTTGGAGCCCTTCCACAAGTACCTGTAGGGTCAGTCATTCCACCTGAGGACTTACCACTCCGCCCTAACCTGGCTACCTAGCTTTAGGAACCTGGAAGACCAGACAGCCCCTTGGGTCCAGAGGCTGCAGGAGTACGGATTCACTTCTGAACATCGTAGAGGCAAGATCCATGTCAACGCAGACGCCATGTCCCGAAGACCCTGCCCGGAAGACTACGGCCAGTGCACAAGATTGGAAGAGAAGGAGCGTGCCGCAGCTGTGAGAGTGGTTATGGCAATGCCTGCGGATGGCTGGGATAGCGCAGGCCTGAGGAGGGATCAGCGGGCGGATGCAGACTTGGGGCCACTCTTGAGAGAAGTGGAGGCAGGGACAAGACCAACCTGGAAGGACATCGCACCAAGAAGCGCCACATGCAAGTCCTACTGGGCCAATGGGACTCACTGAAGACAAGAGAGGGCTTGCTGTTCCAGGTATGGGCGTCAGCTGATGGGGAGACGCAGAGGGAATAGTTGGTACTTTCCCGGAGTAAGGTCCGGAGGTCATAGAGAAGTGCTTCAGGAGGTCACCTGGGAGCAAACCGAACGCTTGACAAACTCCAACAGCGCTTCTATTGGCTGAGGCTCCGAGCAGATGCTGAGAGATGTTGCTGTGAATGTCACGTGTGCACGGCGAGTCGCGACCCCAAACTAGGAGCCAGGGTCGCATGCAGCAGTACAATGTCGGAGCGCCATTCGAACGTATTGCCATCCACACAGCTGCACAATTCCCAGTGTCCGACCGAGGAAAAGTTCCTGCTGGAGGTCATGGGCTACTTCACCAAGTGGCCGGAGGTATATGCCATCCCGAACCAGGAGGCAAAGACAACCACAGACTGCTTCGTGGAGCAACTTTTCTGCACTTTTGCAGTGCCGTTAGAGCTTCACAGCGACCAGGGAACCAATTTTGAGTCTAACCTAATGAAGGAGGCAGTGGAAAGACTTGTGGTGAACAAGACCCGCACAACACCCCTACATCCGCAGTCGGACGCCATGGTGGAGAGGTACATCAAGACCTTAGAAGAACACCTGAGGAAGGTCGTGGCCAGCCATCAGCGAGACTGGAACTTCAAGGTGCAATTGTTCCTGCTGGCCTACCGCTCGTCAACATACGGCACGACTGGGATGACACCAGCAAGCTTAATATTCGGCCGAGAGTTATGCCTCCCTTGTTACCTGGCTTTTGGGAGCCCCCCGGAAGCAAAACAGCCAGCAACCGGGTATGTGGAGAACCTGGTGGACCATCTCCACGACATGCATGTGATGGCTCGTCAAACATCCAGAAGGCGATCGACTACATGAAGACCCAATACGACAGGCAAGCCAACAGCCAAGGATTCCAGCAAGCTGACCTGTTGTGGTTGTATCGCCCTACCCGGACCAAGGGACGATGTCCAAAACTTCAGCAATCATGGCAGGGACCGTACCGGGTGGTAAAGAGGATTAATGACGTGCTGTACCGCATCCAGAAGGTGCCCCGAGGGGAAATGATGGTACACCTTGATATTCTGGCCCGCTACGATGGTGCTGTTCGGGACGACCAGTCTTGAGGATGGGGCAGTGTCTCGAGGCGCTTATGATGTGGAGAGAGAGAAGCGAGGAGTGAAAGAGACAGATAGCGTTGAAGCCACGCCTACACCCATGCGCGACGCAAATGACGTGCCGAGGAGTGACGGGGCGGTGAGAGGAAAAAACAGGGAAGGGTCTGTACAATTCATTTGCCATCGCAAGGGTCCGTGAAGCTTCGGGAAGTTTCGCCAGCCTTCGTGAAACAGCTAAATCGTGTATAAAGGTGATGGACTGGACTAGAGAACTCAGCTCCAGCAGGAAGCTTTAAGGAGTGAAGTTGCAAAGGAGCAGTGTGCAGACAGTCTGGGAGATTGCACACGTGTGTGTTACGTCATTTTGCTATTGGTAGAGCTGTAAAAGTGTATTTCTACGGGAATAAAGAACATTTTGAATTTCTGCAAATTGGACTCTTAATTCTACGAACCCACAAAGTCACAATATACATAAAAACAGTTTTTAAAAGTGAATAAGCATTCCGATATCCTACACCTTCATACTGAACGTCTACCGTTACAACTATTTATGTCTCAGATGTACTCGGTTTAGTGACACTTATAATGCCAGCTCCGAAAACGCAAGATTACACTGAAATCATAAGCTGTGTTTCCAATTCCCTGCTTTTTAGTTTTGCCCCTACTAATTAATATCAGGTTTTGATAGTTACGTTTCCTCACAACTGATTACTCTAATATTGAGTTTACGATAAGTAACAAATGGCATCACAAATTATGCTGCCTGTCACTTCAGTTTTGCAACTTATAGTGAATATGGTCAGTTCTAAAATAGATATCCTAACTATGCTATGTAGATTGCAAAGAAAATTGGGTTATATATTTGATAAAATAATCATACATTTGTTATTTACAAATCCAAACTCCGGCATAGCATTCGATAGAGATTTTGGCAGATCGTAATGAGGAAATTTGTATAACGAGACAGTAGATATTACCTCCATTTCTATGCCTTTGGTTGCGTAGATAGTGGCTGCGAAGACCACCGGCATATCAGTTATGTAGATACTGAAAATGGCCAGGTAGGTTCAACTTCCTAGGGAAACTTTGGCCGCTGGTCTTTCCAGTAAGGATGTGTAATATGGATGTATAATAGCTTAAAAACTGCTAATAAAACCCCGATCAAAACTTAACACAAATAATACCTTTTGTAACATCACAAACGGACTAAGAGGCAGGTAAACTTTGAATGGCAACGAGCTTGTCAGCATCAGATTCGGTACCGCATGAAGACATCTGAAAACCCAGCAGATTTACGCCTGCACTGTAAAATGAGATTTAAGAAGGTTTCACCTTGAAAGTAAATTGTTCTATGGGCCGAAAAACAGCTGTTAGATTACAAAGCACCTCTGAAAACATAGAACCATACATAAGAATACTGTCTAAATAAACACATCTTTCTTATATTTATGGTCCTCCAATAACTTACACTGGACAACAGAGAAAAAGTTACGGAAACAAAATGAGCCATTTCTGACTAACTTTGTACTGCTAATCGAATGACAGTAAAATGGCCTTAGTGGTCTGGTTTCATTGTATATCATATCTAGGATTTTCAGAAGTAAGTTTCACCCGTTTCTTTGTCAAGGTTACTGTAAACTCCTCACATAGGGAAGGTGAAGATAAATTTAAGACTTTAAGGGTTTGTGTTTGAGTGTAAAGGGATCTTGCTTTAGTCAGATACGTTGATAGTGAAGACCGGCTTTTTTTTCTGTATTGTGAAGTAAATTCCTAAAATTGTTGTGGTGCTGTGTATAGCCATATATACATCCAATTTGCAGAATACTCATTTGTAGCTCTACATAGTGATAAATCTGAGATATGATAGAAATTAAGTTTCTCCGCAAGTGTATAGTGTTGATAATTGTGTTATATCTGTGGAAAAATGACTTCTACAATATAAAAGCGAAACATAACTCCATTAATAAAGAAAGCATACCATCTGTAGTTTGGATGCAAAATAGAGGACCAAGATAAAAGTTGGACTCCCAATATTTCTTGCAAGGCCGTTGTGCAATTCTCGGTAAATGCTATAAGGTTCAATCACTTTTGCTATGCCCATGATTTGGAGGGAGCAAACCGACTATGCAAATGATTGTTGCTTCTGCATGGCACCTGTGAGGTTCATTTCAAAGAAGGAACGAGTGAATTACCTAAATATACCTTCAGTTATTCGTCCAGTGTCCGAATCCAATGAACTCACTTTTCCACTTCCACTCGAGTCCTATACCATTGATTCTGACGACGGATTTAAATCTACCACTTCTAAAGACATGCATGGAGCCTCAGCATCCTATAATCCTGATTTCAACATACAAACTCCATCCCACTACACGGAATGACTCAATCTGAGTTAAATGTACTTGATTAAGAATTGGCACATTTAAAGACTTTTTTTTTAAATTTTATAGGGGCGGCCCCACGCCCGCTGCCTCCGGTGACGATCGACCGGCATGCAAAGCCGTGCGCTACATCGTCTCCCCATGCACATGCCGTTAGCAAGCTAAACATGCAAGAGCAAGGAAGGGGTGCTTGTGAGTACTACGAGATCCTACAGTGCAGTGAACAGGTTCCGCTATGAGCACCCTGGTTAGTGATGGTAACGTAGAGGTTGGCATGCAATACATGCGAGCGGGTGTAGGAATGCAGGCCAGGGCATCACACACGACTGACGTCCTGAGTGATGCCGTGGGAAGTTTGAGGCGCCTCGAGGGTCTTTGAGAATGTGATAGGCAGTGATGGTGGCTTAAGTTAGGAGGGTGATGTAGTGGGGGTTAATATGTGTAATGTAGTGGATGTAATGCGTTGGTGGGCGAGGTTAGTGAGACTATTCTACGGCATGCTGTTGTTACTTATCTGTTCGTTGACTTATATGCTATCGGTGAAGAAGGCGACGTCCTGGGGACGAGTTGTCGGTGTGTATCCGGAAATTGTGTCCGTGTGCATGGCCTGGTCTATTATGATCACATTTTAGGGGGCTCTCTTCCCCCCGGGCCGCCCCGCAAGGATGCGAGGACTTGGAGGGCTAGCTGCAACATAAGTAGAGTGTAGTGTGAGTGACGGGTGGCTGAGGGGTCATCTGGGAGTGAGTTAGTCGGGTACAAGAAAGTCTAGGAAGTCGACGATGTCTTCCTTAGTAACCGTCTCTGTCAAGTTTCTGTCAAACACTGAGAGGGGGAGTTTGTGTGTGTCGCGAGTTGTGTCGTATTGTCCGAGAGTCTGTATGAGTGGATTCTGGCAGGTTGTCGCCCGATCGTAGAGGTTTACTGAGAGTTTCTTGATGAACTGCTCAATAGTATGTAAGTGCAGTTCTTCGTGAAGTTGGACGGCGGGTGTTACTGCTGGGACTTTTGCTATTAGGCGAATTACCTTGTTTTGGAATTGCTGTAGTTTTTTAATATATGTTGGAGCTGTGAATCCCCAGGCTGGGACCGCGTAGGTTAGTATGGGGCGAAGTAGAGTTTTGTATAGGGTGAGCTCCATTTTCATTTGCAATGCATTATTGAGGTGAAGTAAGGGGTATAATTTGGTAAGCTGGGCGTTAGCTTTGCCGCGAATCGTAGTACTGTGTTGCCTCCAGGTGAGTTTTGGGTCAAGGACTACTCCTAGGTTGGTAGCTTTTGTTTTCCATTGAATTGCATTTTGAAATAGTTGGAGTGGTGGTAAATTTCTTGCTGCGACGCGGTGATTCCAGCGTTTACTAAAGAGTATAGTTTCACATTTAGTTGTGTTGACTTTTATGCGCCAGTTAGTGAGCCAGTTCTCCAGCGAGCTGAGGGCTGTTTGGAGTCTGCTAATTAAGGGGGGTATTGCAATAGATTGGGTCATGATGGTGGTGTCGTCTGCATACATGAAAAGATCCGTTAGAAAGGTTTTGGGAATGTCATTAATGTAGAAGTTGAAGAGCACAGGGCCTAGAATACTACCTTGGGGAACGCCTGCATTGATTGCTTTCGGGGTGGATTTCACATCGAGAACTAGGGACTGAAAGGTGCGGCCTGTTAGATAGTTAGCGATTAGTTTAATCATTGAGTCTTGGAAATTATAGTGATGCATTTTGCGGATGAGGCCCTGGTGCCAGACGCGGTCAAAGGTGCGTTCAATGTGGAGAAATACCGCGGCTGTGGACTTTCGGATGTTAAATCCCCTGGTAATATATTCAGTTGCTCTTACCAGTTGCAGCGTTGTTGAATGCTTGGCCCGGAACGCAAATTGTTCCGGGATTAGGATATTGCGTCTGATAATGACAGCAGTAATCCGTTTTAGAATGATTTTTTCCAGTAATTTACTAATGGTATTGAGTAAGCTGATGGGGCGATAGCTGCAAGGATTCTTTGCCTTTTTTGGGGAAATGGAGGACCAGTGCATTTTTGCCGCATTTGGCGTAATAGCCCGTGTCAAGAATGGCGTTGAATAGTCTCGTCATGGTCGTGATGGTAGCGTTGGGCAGTTGTTTTAGTCCGCTGTTGGGGATGCCGTCGGGGCCGGGGGCCTTGCGATTTGGGAGGTGCCGGATGTGCCATCGGATTTCTGAGTTACAGCACCGGCGGATTTTGTCGTGGCATTGTCTTTGTGTCAGTAAGTTGGTGAGTGTTTCTGTCTATTGTATAAATCATGGGCAGCTGGGAATTGTGTTTGGCGTAAGTGTGTTTTGAAAGTGTTCAGAGAGTGCCTCGGCTTTTTCTAGGTCGGTGGTGGCGATGCCACCGTTGTGATGTAAAGGTGGCATGTTAGGCTTGGTTTTAGTTAGGGCTTTAGCTATACGCCATACAGTCGTCTGCTGGGGTTCTAGGTCTTGTAAGACGGAATTCCATTGTTGGGTTAGTACGTCGTCTTATTTCGTTGTTGAGGTCTTTGAATCTGGTGTAGTGGCTAGGGTGTCGTGAGCGTTGCCATCGCCTCCGGGCTCTGTTTCTCTCAGAGGTTAGGGTCTTAATGTCTGGTGGTAGTGGATTGGCGTGAGATTTATGAGTTCTTACAGGTACTGCTCGAGTAATGGCAAATTTAATTGAGTGTTCAGGTCTCTGAGCTACTGTGTCTATTTCATGTGCTGCAATATGGGGAACGAGTGGGAGGGATTCCTCTAGTGAGGTGCGAAATGCTACCCAGTCTGCTTTGTTAAAATTGTGTCTGGGGCGGGGGATGGAGGGGGCTAGTGGTCCTTGCAGGGTAAAAACTACAGGGAGATGATCCGAGGAAAGTTCATTGTGCACCGTGGGGGTGATTTGTCTGCAGCTGGGGTTTCTGATGAGTGCTAAGTCTAATATGCTGGGTTTTTGTTGTGGGTTAAAGGAGATGTATGTGGGTGTGTCTGGAGCAATGACAATATAGTCCAATTGCTGTGCATGTCTGCTGAGTTTAGTACCGGCCCAATTGCTGCTTTGGCAATGCCAGTCTGCATGCTTGGCATTGAGGTCCCCTGCAATGATTACAGCGGGATGTATGTTGATTAGGGTATCTATGTGACGTGTGGATATGTCAGTTGGAGGGTTATATGCTGCTACTAGGAGGAGTGTGTTGGTTCCGTGCTGCACGTAGGCACCGGAGGCTTCTATCCGTTGCAAGGGGGCTGTGGGCTTGGCTATGTTGTATGTCGTGTCTAACTATGGCTGCAGTGCCGCCGCCCCGACGGTTTCGGTCGGCACGGTAGATTCGGTAGTCCGGGATGTTGAGTCGGTCTGTCTGGGAGAGCCTTGTCTCAGTGATTAGTGCTACGTGTATATTGTGTCTGAGTAGAAAGTCCGTCAGCTCAGCTTTGCGCTGGCGCAGTCCGTATGCATTCCAAGTCATGATTTTAGTCACCATAGAAGTGTCGGTTGGGGTCTAGGAAAAGGTCGAAGAAGGAGTTGAACTCTCTCAGGACCACCCTGGCGGGTGCGGTTGCGTCAGCAGCTGCATCAGCACATGGATCATGGTGTCGCGAGCGGTGGCCCATGGCATTCGGGAATCCTGAAAGCTGAGTCCCAGATTCAGGTAGCTTCCCTCTGGCCCTGCGCCATCTCCCGGGATCACCAAGTCCTCGGTGCCGGTGGATGCCCGAGAGAGTTGAGGGGGAGGGTTTATGTGGGGGGTCGCTCCCGTGAGGATCTAGGGGTCCGTGGTGGACGCTGAGGGAGAGGTGCAGGATACAGGGTTTGCTGTCGTTCCCGCTGCTGATGCTGCTGTTGTCGCTGGTGTTGCTGACTCCGCTGTGGTCTTGGCGTCGAGTCGCGCAGTCGCACCAGGGCCGCTTGGTACACCGGACAGCCTCTGTATCGAGCCCCGTGTTCCCGGCTGTGGCACAAGGCACAACACCTTGCGTCCAATGGGGCCCTGCAAGTGGCTGACTCGTGAAAGGCAGCGCACTTTGAACAGGTTGCACGGGGAGCCCTACAGTGCTGCTCAGAGTGGCCACGGGCCAGGCACCTCCTGCATTGCAGCGGGACAAGGGGCTTCCTATATTCCTCAGCCTGCACCCTGAACTGCATAACAGAGGGAGTGTTGGTTAAAAGTTTGTCGTAGTCGTCTAGCGTGTGGAGCTCCACCAGGTACATGGGGACGGGGGTCCTTTGTCTGTCATACTTCCGTAGTTGCACCACACGGGCTACTTGGAAGCCGGAGGTTTCAAGGTCCTCCTTAACTTCCCGTTCGGCACCGTCAATAGGGAGACTTTTAAGTACAGCCCTATAGGTCCTCCCTTCCGAGGGGGGAGTGACGTGGAAGTCTAATCCTACTCTTCTGAGGAAGAGTACCAAATTACGGTAATCCGTTACACTCCTCATTCTCAGGCAGAAGTCCCTTGAATGGGGGGCCTGTGTAACAGAATAGTCCACTGGGCGGAACTCCGTATCAAATTTTCTTAATATGGTCACCAGCTCCGCACTATACCGCTATCGTACGTAAAGGGGGGTTGGAACACAGTCTTGGCGGCTTCTGCATAGCTGCGCGAGCTGTTAGTTTGGTCGTTGTTGGTGTGGGTTGGTGCTTGAGTGGTGACAGGTGCGGCCTGGGTCGATGGAGCAGGCTGGGCGCTGGTTGCGGCTGGACGATTGAGCCTAGGATCGGCGTGGCTAGTGGTAGGTTTATGCTGCGTCAGAGGGGGTGCAGTTGATGTAGATGGTTGTGAGATTTTGGTAGCGGCATCAGGTGGCCTGTTGGAGCAGGGCACGGGTCTTGGTATTTTTGACGGACTGGATCTGGAGGAGCCGGGAGTGTCAGAGTTGGTGGGTGATGTACTCGGCGTGCTCTCGGATGAGGTGGAGGATGAGAGTGTGGGCGAGGGCGTCGATGGCCTACAGATAAGGTCTGGGTCCTGGGGAGGAGTGGTGGAGCGGGACCCGCCATCCTCCTCCATGAGGCAGCGGGCAACCACCCTGCCTGGCGGGGCCAGCTCCTCCGGAGAGCGGGCGATCGGCCTTCCGTACTTCCCCATGGGAAGCGGCAGATCCGTCAGATAGTAGGGGTGAAGGGCCTTACGAACTAACAGCACAGAGGAAAGAAGAAGAATAGATTCAGAGATAGAGCTTGCAATGGGCGCTGAGCAGCCCGAACAGCAGAGGGCCGGACCCCTGGAGGCGCCTTATAACCGGTCTGGCGACCGTTGGCTGTGGCCTTGCTGCTCTACCCAGTTGCAGAGCAGGTCCCGGTCTCGGGAAGTGAGCAAGCGCTCGTCGCGGCAGAGGTACTAGCTAGAAGTTCTCCCTTCTTCTCGCTTGGACTCCCGTGTCCAAGCTAGTCGGGCTCTTCTTCCTAGTGATGATCCGTAGAGTCGCGATGGTCCGTCCTCCTCGGAGTTTCGACGAGGAGTCGAGTGTTTTAAAGACTAATCATCTCGAAATCTAGAGTAAGACAGTTGAACTGCCTCTCAGAAAATGTGAAGTGTATGCTTTTAGAACATGGCAGATGCCTTTAGAATAACTTTTCGAAATAAATAATATTATATTTTGTAATAATGAAAGTCATAAATATCCAACACACACCAGAACAATGGAGGTTATTTTTGTATGCTCCACGCTGAGCCTTAAAGCTGTACTGCTGCACAATGGAAACGCTCCGCATTCATTCCATTTGGCTATGCAGTCCATATGAAAGAGACATGACAATATGAGAGATATTTTAAATTACATAAATTATGAAATTTAACAGGCAAATATGTTGTGATTTGAAGTTGGCTGCCATTCCTTTTGGTTTACAAAAAGAATTTACAAAATACAGCTCTTTCCTATTGAATGACAGCCAGGCCAGGACTGCACTGAAAAGGAAAGATTGGTCTCTTCGACAAACTTTAGTACCAGGAAGAATGAACATCAAGCATTAGCCATTGAGTAAATCTATATGTAGACCGCAAACAAAATGTAGTCGGTGTGCGCATGCGCGAGGAGCGCCTTCTCCCCTTCACACCATCCAAGTATCACGTGATTCCCACCCCTCTCTTCCTGCATGCAACAGAGCACAAACCACACGAAACGAGTGTATTTTGATGCTGTTTTGATTTCCAACGTTAACAGAAAATAATCACCTCGGGCATGACCTCGCAATCGATCAAGAAATAGATCGAATCATAGTTTCTTTGAACCCTGGGGAACAACGCACTGATTCGGCAGAAAATGCAAAGAGTGAATCTAACAGAGAATGCGAAAGCGAGTGAAACAGATGACCAGTGTAACCCGCACGATGGAGGAGAGGCAACCTAAAATGACGGCAGAGGGGGAAAGCTAGAGGACTCCAGTGTTGGTAAGCCACGCCTCCAACTGCATTTTGTTCGCGGTCTAGTTATAGAAAGATTTTGCTCCCTCAGTCACACATGAAACTGGGACTGATTAAAAATTTCGTTAAAGCATTAGATCGTGATGGACCAGCGTTTAGGTATTTAATTTCAAATGTTCAATGGATAAGTACAGCTAAAATTAAGGAAGGAACTTTCATAGGATCCCAAGTCAAATAACTTTCAACATTTCTATTGATTTATGACAGGAAAATAACATGCTTCTTGGGAGTCTTTCATGGAGGTCGCTTAAAATTTCCTAGCAAACCGTCGTGCACCAAACTACAGTGAAATAGTGGATAACATGTTGCTTGTTTTTCTTAAAATAGGGTGCAATATCTTCGAACGTATATTTTCTCAATTTTCGTTTGGACCTTTTCCCCACTTTCGTTTGGACCTTTTCCCTGAAAATTGTGGTGCAATTTCTGATGAAACTGGAGAGCGCTTTCACCAGACAATTCAACATTTGGAAAATCTTACCAGATTAAATGACATATATCTATGTTACCGAATTGCTGGTTGGTGGTGAGGGATGTTCCTGAGGTCCAATATAGCAGACAAGCTAAAAGGGGGCTTCTGTAATTGAGGTAAACTTGGCCAAATAGTACCATGTTTAGGAAATGCAAGTTTTTTTCCAATGATTTCTTTGTCACATTAACATTCTTGTAATTACAAGAAAACTAGAGCACATCTCGAAATTTTATTGCAATATTGGTAGACAACATGAAAAAATGCATTGAATTGCAGCTTTTTCATTTCCGTAACAGAAAAAAAGTTTAATTTTGTTGTCCAGTGTTATCAGCTATTTGAGAAAAATGGTGGGGACTGATTTTTAACTCAAATGAGAGTTTCTCGAATTCAATGTGACCTTGAGAAGTGACAAAACTAGTGTTCTATTTAGTTTTTTTCGGACACGGAGAGCCAAAAATAAGCACTCAAAAACATCCAGCGTGCAAAACCATTTAGCTTTTCCCAAATCACTGAGGTCATCATTTAAAGTTTCAGTAACACCATTAAGTTTACTATACTCAACGCAGAAGCGATAATGATCGTCCCGACGTTGCACCAAAACGACCGGCGATGCTCAGGGGCTAGAGCTCTCACAAATTATGCCGACATTGGTTCGTCCTGCTGATTGCTAATTTCTCATTCCTTTTGGGAAATGTGGTAAGGTCTTTGCTTAGTGTGTTTGGGATTCTAAAGATCAAATTCAAGCTCATAAAGTGATTTTATGCCCAGCAGTTGTAAACAAGGAGCAGAAATATACCGAAAGTTTTGTAGCAAGTTTAAAAAGATATTCCTGTGCTCTAGGATTATTATGAAAAATGGCGCCGTTAGGTGAGAGGCTGTGGACTGAATTACAGCAACTTCATTTACATGTGCCAAAGCCGTACTTACAATGTTTTAGGTTCTGCAGTATTGTTACGGAGATAAAAAGGTTGGTTTGTGCCTGGCAAAAGATAAGTGGCATTTCAATAAGCTTTTTTTTCGTGATAGCTTCGGCCGGTTCAAGCAAAATTTTGGTGGCCAAAGTGAGATGGATTTTCAGTGGGACAGGAGTCACGCTGAAAGTTGGAACACAAATGTGCTGGACACATATAGCCTTGCTAGAAGAATCCGCCACAGAAGGCTCTATTTAATCTAATTCAGGAGAAAACTCAAGACGTTCCTGATAAGAAAGTCCTACGAGTTTTCCATGAGGCAATTGTAAAGTAATCCTGAAGTTAGAAAAGTTATAAACTGCTAACGAGTAAGAACATCCGTACCCAGCAACAGCTGAGCACTAAATCAAGCCACAAGCAATCCTCCTTAAAAACATTATCCTAAAGACTACATTGGCAGTCAGTGCAATAACAAACGGCTTTTCCTCAACAGTACAGAGCATGATCAATTGCACCTGAAAGTGACAACACATTAACAGATCATACTGGATATTGTCAATAGATTAATCGTCCACGAGCCTTAAGTCCGAGGGGATGGTGGCCCATTTTTTGTTGTTTTTCTTTCTTTTTGTTTTTATTTCTCGGACGACTATAGTAATTAAAGGCGATGTGTCCAGGTTTCCTACAGGAATAGCATATTGGACGCCCATCGACTAAACGAGCAATTCTGGGTGGACGCCACGCCGCATCCAGAGGAGTACGCTGACCTCAGTTTCAACCAAACGACCTGGCACCACAGGTTTCCCTAGAGCGATAAGAATTATGGGGCAGGCGTCAAAGATAAATTAGCTAGTTGTTGCTGCAAGCTCTTTAACTGCTTGACATTTCCAAACTGATCTGCGCAGTGGCATATGCTGGGATTGTGACTTGGGCTATCACTAGGCCTACCAGATCCAACAATAAGGGATTGCTGATTAAATGGTAACTTCTTAAACAGTGCATTTAAATCAATTTTTCTTGAAACAATCTGTGAAGACAATTAAAAAAGGAAAACAATTTCACCATACCTGTTTATACACTCCTGGAAATTGAAATAAGAACACCGTGAATTCATTGTCCCAGGAAGGGGAAACTTTAATGAGACATTCCAGGGGTCAGATACATCACATGATCACACTAACAGAGCCATAGGCACATAGACACAGGCAACAGAGCATGCACAATTTCGGCACTAGTACCGTGTATATCCACCTTTCGCAGCAATGCAGGCTGCTATTCTCCCATGGAGACGATCGTAGAGATGCTGTATATAGTCCTGTGGAACGGCTTGCCATGCCATTTCCACCTGGCGCCTCAGTTGGACCAGCGTTCGTGCTGGACGTGCAGACCGCGTGAGACGACGTTTCATCCATTCCCAAACATGCTCAATGGGGACAGATCCGGAGATCTTGCTGACCAGGGTAGTTGACTTACACTTTCTAGAGCACGTTGGGTGGCACGGGATACATGCAGACGTGCATTGTCCTGTTGGAACAGCAGATTCCTTGCCGGTCTAGGAATGGTAGAACGATAGATTCGATGATGGTTTGCGTGTACCGTGCACTATTCAGTGTCCCCTCGACGATCACCAGAGGTGTACGGCTAGTGTAAGAGATCGCTCCCCACACCATGATGCCTGGTGTTGGTCCTGTGTGGCTCGGTCGTATGCAGTCCTGATTGTGGCGCTCACCTGCAAGGCGCCAAACATGCATACGACCATCATTGGCACCAAGGCAGAAGCGACTCTCATCGCTGAAGACGACACGTCTCCATTCGTCCCTCCATTCACACCTGTCGCGACACCACTGGAGGCGGGCTGCACGATGTTGGGGCGTGAGCGGAAGACGGCCTAACGTTGTGCGGGACCGTAGCCCAGCTTCATGGAGACGGTTGCAAATGGTCCTCGCCGATACCCCAGGAGCAACAGTGTCCCTAATTTGCTGGCAAGTGGCGGTGCGGTCCAGAACGGCACTGCGTAGGATCCAACGGTCTCGGCGTGCATCCATGCGTCCCTGCGGTCCGGTCCCAGGTCGACGGGCACGTGCACCTTCCGCCGACCACTGGCGACATCGATGTACTGTGGAGAACTCACGCCCCAAGTGTTGAACAATTCGGCGGTAGGTCCACCCGGCCTCCCGCATGCCCACTATACGCCCTCGCTCAAAGTCCGTCAACTGCACATACGGTTCACGTCCACGCTGTCGCGGCATGCTACCAGTGTTAAAGACTGCGATGGAGCTCCGTATGCCACGGCAAACTGGCTGACACTGACGGCGACGGTGCCTAAACGCTGCGCAGCTAGCGCCATTCGACGGCCAACACCGCGGTTCCTGTTGTGTCCGTTGTGCCGTGCGCGTGATCATTGCTTGTATAGCCCTCTCGCAGAGTCCGGAGCAAGTATGGTGGGTCTGACACACCGGCGTCAATGTGTTCTTATTTCCATTTCCAGGAGTGTATATACTTACATGAATTCCAGCCGTCTTTCTTTATGGGTAAACTGCGTTGTGTCACTATCAGAAAAAACTTCCTCGTTATGTCTTCTCAATGAAAAAAGAATGCCTTTTTCCACCCATAGAAGAGCCAAGTTGCTGAGACGAATTTGTCCTTGTGTTGCAATATATAAGACCTTATTCGCTTCAAGGCTGAAAAACTCCTTTCAGCACTTGCAGTAGTAGAAGCAAATGTTAAATTTAGTTCACATAGTTTATAAACTTCACTGTATACAACGTCAAGTCAATTTTATTTAATATAATTTGCAATGGTTTTAACGGACTTGTTAGAAAATTCTTGAAATGAATATAACACATTCAGTTCAGGTTTCAAAGACAGCATATCGAAATAGGAATCACATGTTTCTCTCAGTTCAGGAAATACATTTGTTGGAAACATCCTATCGTAATTCGCAAAATGTTTAGAATCCAGTAACGCCAGAAATTTCAACTGTTTCTGCGAATCTAGTTATAATTTATTTTGAGTTCTTAATGTGTCCAGAGCTTCACGGAAAATCCTTATGTATGAAGAATGGGTTTCATCTTCACGACAGTTTATCTTTCTTCGTTCTCTTCATCAGCAACGCTCATAGTTTCTGACCACACTTCTTCAAATCCTGTATTTTTAATATTTTGCAGTGAGGAATAAATTCGTGTACTTTTTCCGTACAGTAACAGATGTCCATGCTCTTGTTTCGTAAAATGCCATAAAGGAAAGCTGAAAATGCAATAACTTTACTGAACATAATCAAAGAAAATGTTGGTTCGAGTCTTTGAGAGAAATTGCACAAAGCCTGAAGCCATGATAACGTCTTCGCTAGACCAGTCTCCAGGTTCCTCTTCAATTGAAGTAAAGAAACTGATAAGATGACATTTATAGTGACGAACTGGCTTATAAGTCTGGAAGCAAAATTCCATCGTGTAGGTGCGACACTTGGCAAAGTTTTTTTTTTCAGTAAAGGCTTTAAGAGCTTCTGTGGAATGTGAGAAAAAAGGGGGTAAACCATTAAGACAAACAAACAATTGTCTGGTTTCCTTATAAAATTCACAGATTGGGAACGTATTGGGGTAAGTCTGTGGCTATAGCAGTGGATGAAGGTAGCAGCTGGATACTCGGTTTTAATTAAAGTCTGAAGTTCAGAAGCATGTCCGAAAATTACTGCAGCACCATCGAATGTTTGAGCAACAAATATTTTTGAACATCCCAAATCATTTATGGTCTTTTTTACATATTCAAATAAACCACTGGCTGTTCGGTCAGAAATTATATGAAACATAGAAATCGTTCTTTGCAATTGCCTTCATCGTCAATATAGCTTGACTTTTATTGGTGACATCAGTCGTTTCATCGAGCACGAGTCCAACAAAACTAGCCTTATCAATATCTGGTTTAATCTTATCTCTAACAACACTGGCCACTGCATCGATTAGGCAATTCTGTATAAGAGCCGAGGTGTCTTTGAAAATGGTAGCTCTCTTTAGATGCTGACAGTGCCGCATCATAATTAGCCAGAAATTGTATCAATTCTATATAATTGCCTTTATTTAATGACTTCATACTTTCATCGTGGCCTCTAAACGAACATTCCTGTTTTGCAAGAACCACTGTATCGATCAATCTTTTCAATATACTTCTATTTTCCTTAACCTTTTCATTATGCAAACTGTCAGCAAGTTTCTTTTGG
The DNA here is from genome assembly GCA_030765055.1 of Mantis religiosa. Classification (NCBI taxonomy): domain Eukaryota; kingdom Metazoa; phylum Arthropoda; class Insecta; order Mantodea; family Mantidae; genus Mantis; species Mantis religiosa. The sequence goes on along the minus strand of CM060952.1, from coordinate 62,330,157 downwards.
CAATTCAATGCATGGTCCACCCATTGAGTGCCAAAAAATGTATATGATTTGATTATCTTTTATGTGATTAAATAAGCTAAATTTGCAAAACCCGTAGTATTCCAAGGTGTTTCCTCCGTTGCAAACAACCAGCTGACCAGCAATAAAGTTTATTTAGTTCGAATGAACCAGACAGCCACTCATACCTATCATAATTACTTATATAAAATACTTTTTATAAGGGTTCGTATTTCTTCCTTCTTGCACACTGCAAGTGCGGAATAGTTGGAGTAGGCCTTCCCTGTTTTATTATCACTAACTTATCATCGTATTTAAACTGCGAGAACGGTCTTTGCACTAATTGTTTAATTACACATCCTTCACCCATTTCGAAGAATTAGCGCTAGCAGCTGTCTTGGTACACTGTATACTATGAAATAAACAATACTAATACGGCTTTGAGGACCGTAACAATCACACAATAATTGAAAACACGCTCTTTCTTACCTTTAACTCCACGTGTTATGCGGAATTCCAAAGCCAGTCGTATCCGTACGATACATAGGACTTCGAAGCCTTAGCAATTCCTCCACCTCGTCCCTCGCTGCCCCTTATCACAGAGAAGGCTGCAACAGTAAGCTTCCAAAGCTCTGCTTCCCCCTCTGTTCAGTGCTAGAGAACGAGAGGTATTCCACCCTACGCACTAATTCTTTATGGGGGAAACTGGCTGGTATTTCAATTACTATTAATATTGCTTATTAATTTCTAGTTTACTTTAGATATGGGCTTCGGTGATAGCTTTGATAGCCCATAATATACGCCAATGGATCTGCGGCATCTGGAGAAGTAACCATCATAACAGTGTTCGAAGGTGTGGAAACTAAATCAATGCGATGTTCCGCCAAGAATCTGGCGGTTTGATCACTTCTGACCAACTATACTGATGCCTCCACATAGGTTGGGTTGGCTGACAAAAGGTGCTCCAACAGCGAGGGCTTAAAGCTGCACATAGTATGGCGAATTTGCTCGCTTTCCCGCATTAGGGCATCTATTTGATCACAGAAGGAAATTACAGAGGGAAAGGATGTCCAACACATAGTGCTCTGCAGGTTCTGTGACTTCCTGCACCCCCTGTCGTATGCGAGATTCCAGGACATCTTGAGCCACAGGGGTGAACACGTCCCGCAAAGCAGTTTTAGATGATTCCATTTAAAGTCAGGCAACCTTTATGAAAAGGTACGAAGCCATGTTGCCGTCGCTCCATGAAGAAAACAAGACAAAAATTGCTCCTGTGTGGCTCAGTCCAACCATTAGGAGTTGCTACCAAGACAAAAGTATAAAGGAAGGAACGAATGACCTGACCCGGTTTACCCTCAAAAGTTCCGGGTTAAATGAAAGGTCGCGTGATAGTGGTAGTGGGCGGTGCTGCGTGAACATGATAGGCACCCAGTATCAGTAATGGCGGAAACGTCAATGGTATCAGTTAAGGGCAGGTTGCGGCGGATGGGGGAAGAGGTTCGGTGGGGCTGCCTTGACATTGATAGGGCAGTTGCAGCAGCAATAGCGTCAACAACTGAAAAAGGGTGACGTGGGGAACAACATTCTTTCCAGAACGTAAGCGAAAGTGGGACATATATTCATACACAAAACCTGACAAAACCTGGAATGTGACTGCTCTTTCCTGTACAGCCACGTTCGAATTTAACCTGCTGGAAAAATCTTGATAAAGATACAGGGCTATCGGGGTCCAAACTTAAGAAAGACCATATACAATTATACTCTACAATTATGCAAAGTACCATATAAATAATATGTAAGGGGGAAACATAATACAATAGATAGACCTGAAAAAAATCCTCACATGAACACCGAACAAGAGAACCAGAACTACATGTCATGAAGAAGCAGAATGTGAGGGAAAGGAGCCGAATAAATGCTCACAAAACAGCGGGCACCGCAAGCAGCATAAGAGTAAACTTTGTAACAAGTAACATTTCACACGGGAGCACAACGTGCAAGAGAAAATGAACATAAGAATGTGTAGCAAAATAAAGCAGAGAGAAACGGGATTCGAACCTTATCCCTCAGAGAAAAGTTGATAGATAGCCGCCTCCACTAGATGTACCCAAGGCTTGGCTTATGAACCTTTGGCCAAATCAAGTGTATTTGCAGACTATCTCGAGAGGACCATGAGGCCTAGAGATGACCCCTGGGACTAGATTTCTCAGACCATGTTAGGCAGAAGGTACGCCGATACTTTCGGCGCGCCCCTGTTGAGACGGATCAACTCCCAGTCATTCGATCCAGTGAGTTCCAGGGCGCACCCCGGCGTCTAAACCAAAAAAGGCGGCGGGACCTGACGGGTTAACCTCGATCATGCTCCGCCATCTTCCATTCAGGGACGTTCTCTTTCTCGCACGTGTCTTCAACATGTGTCTCGCGCGGGGTCGCTTCCCGCCTAAGTGGAGGGAGGCCCGGATATATGCATTTTGAAACCTGGGAAAGATCCGGTTCCTCCTGCAAAGTACCGTTCCATCAGCCTCCTGTCATCTCTCTCGAAAGTTTTCGAGGAGCTGTTCTTAGTCCGTTTGTCTCCCCTGCTGGGAGACATTCAAGCTATCGTCCCCACAAGTTCGGTTTTCGTCCTGGACACTCTACTTCCCAGCAGCTGCTGCGAGTGGTGGGGGCTGTAGCCCTGGGTTTCCAGGACAAGGCATACACAGTCGCAGTGATATGGACTTCGACGAACGTCTATGGACGTTCTCTATGGCCTTCCACGCGGGTTTCCTTTACAAACCTACCCACCTGGGGCTACCTATTCTCAGTATACTCCTCATTCATTCGTTTTCAAACATAGGTCATTCATAGCCACTGTGACGGGAAAGTTATCAACCCGAAGGTCCATCAGGCGGAGTCCCACAAGATTTTGTGCTATCTCCTATGCTTTTCAGCGTGTACGTGACTGACCTCCCCACCGAACAGCACGTCAACAGCGCACAATTTGCCAACGATATGCTGCTTTAGTGCACAGATAAAAACCTTTGCAGAACATTCTATCGCATTCACCGACACCTTCGCCTCCTCCGAGACTGGTGCAGGCTTTGGCGATTGTACATTAACCCAGAGAAAAGCCAAGCTCCGCTTTCCCACCAACTTCCTCTCTCTCTCTCACATACTCCGGCAGAAGGATAGGATGAATTCTATCAAATACTTGGGAGTGAAACTGAACTGGAGCTTGACTGTTCGTGAGCACATCCAGGAGCTGTGGCATCAGGCGTGCAGGGTCTAGGCCTTGTTATACCCCATGTTGCGGTCTGTGATGCCAGTTCCCCTAGAGTTATGCTTTTTCCAGGCTCTGGTCCTCCCCATCATGCTTTATGCATGCGAGATCTGGGGCATGGCCACAGGCTCTAAACTACTGTTACTACACCGTTTACAGAATGGATGCCTTCGGGTTATTTATTCTGTATACATAAGATTCCCCATGAGGTTACTCCACGAAGCCTCATCTCTCCACTATGTGGAAGAAGAAATTAGGCGCCAGGCCACCAAATTTTTTGTTACGTTACCAGCACATCAGAGCAGCCTGGTTAGATCTCTTGGGAACTGTATACCCCAAAAAAGCCAACTAAAGTGTATTGGCTTCCCCTATGTCTTGCAGGCACTACCAGTGACCCTAAGGCCACTACACCAGCCTTAAACCAAATTTACTCACACCCAAGCTCTTTCCTGGATTATCAAAATTTTTACAGCTTTCCTATTTTCCATTAGTTAATTATTTCCACCATCGGTGCACGAGAAGCGTTGCATCTGATTCTGCAACCATTGAAAAGCTACAAAGCTAACTACCTTCTATCCACTACCTGATTTTCATCTGCCAATTTGCAACACTCACATCCCACCAGTTCGTGGATCCTGGGCAGGTACACAAATAACCGACCTAGGGCTATTCCTCAGTCTGCCAGCACCAGACGACGATCAGATATAACGTTCCATACAACTTACAGTAGTACTTACAGTGAAGTACCTTAGTGTTTCCGCCCAAAGGGGACGTGTATCAAAACTGGAAGGGAGGCCAACGGGGTAGTTCAGAGGATTACTTTCCTAAGGGAGGCTTAGGTTGTGGTGAAGGATTATCCTTATGTGACATGTAATTCTGGCATATATAATGTTTAATCTATGTAAAGGAATGTACTAATCTGCATAACAATGAATGGCTTTAGCTTTACCTTGGCAGAGATTGCCGATGTCCTAGGCTTCATCATTGAAGATAATCAAAGTGGCAGTTAAACAGATGAGTGTCACAGGTTCTCTTAGCATGAGCCTACCCACCAAGCGAAATTCCAGTGGTTTAAATATTAAACTCTGATTAAGTGGTGATTAAGGTCTTTTTCAGTACACGTCAGCTGACAACACATGTCTGAAGAGTATGCATAATTCTCAAGGAATCACAAATCTGTTAATATAACATGCCATATGACATGAGCTTCTGGGAAATAGTTTTCACGTACACTGACAGAAAGTCGCCTCTCTGCGTCCACTCCTTTATCTTTTATTTAAATTGTATAAATTTACACCTGCCTTAAACCTAAAAAATATTATCATCATAATATATACAAAAATTTTACAGAATTAGGAGATTGATCTTAAGTTTAATCAATAAGGGAGCTTGCACAGAACGCAATATAGAAGCTGATGTACTTAAATTACATCTTGAAGAGCTAGGAGGACAGGACAAGCAAGAGATTGGGGAGATCGGAGGAAAAAAGACTGAAGAGGAAATCCTACAAGTTAATGGCTTGAAAACACATGATGAATTTCTTAGGAAAAGGTATTACTAGGTAAAGGAGGAACTTGGAAGTGATTTTAACAACAAAAAAGGGTAAGTTATATTATTTTATTTTTAATATATTAAAATGTTTACAAAAATTGTTTTCTGTATTGTAATTACAAATTTCTTAAAACATAACTTCATAACTTAAATATTTCTTTCTTCTTATAAGAATGTGCAATACATCAAAAGCTTGAAATCAAAGACTTGTTTCTAAATTAATATGCATCAGCAATAGCTCCCAGTCAAACAGTTTGTAACCTTTTCGAAAATCTTCCAAAAGGAGCTTAATACTGAGCCACATTGCGAAAAAAATAATTAATGAGAATAGTTTCTCATAACTCTTTATGGCATGTGGAAGCATGATATTGATATGCAAAGACCCAATATAGGTACATGACTTTTGCAAGCTTTTATACTTTTTTCAGATAATTTTGGTTGCAGCGTTACAGCAATCCAATCTAAAAATATTTCAAAATTTCAAATTAAATTATAAACTCCCTAGTAAAGATTTGCCACCTTAATTTTTCATAAAATTTCTGAATGGCTCATATGAAAAATCAATACAATGTATTGAATAATTAGGAATATTTTCTTTAATTCATTCTAATAAAAAAGTATATCTAAAACTATTATAATAAAACATAAAGCTAAAATAAGTCAGATTATCAAAATAGAGGTTTTGTAACTGATAAAACAAAAAAGCTGATGTATTTAATACAAGGATTAAACTTCAAAGGTTAGAAGTGATAGGAGAGGCATGAGAGACAATTTCACCCAACATTTGTATATGCCTTGACAAAATGGGTATGGAACATACAATGCAAATAAAAAATGTGCATTATTGGGCAAATTCCTCATTCCAAAATTAAACAAACAAACAAACAATAAATAAATAAATAAATAAATAAATAAATAAACAAATAAGTAAATAAATAAATAAATAAATAAATAAATAAATAAATAAATAGATGATAAATTTTCTTACATGTGTTTTTAAGTAAGTTTATGGGACCTAAAAGAAGAAGAAAATCTATATGAAACTGTTCTAGACGTTCTCGGGCTTCGAGCCAGGTAAGCAGATGTTGAGACATCGAAGTTTTGGGAGCGTACATCTCTCCCATCTTCAGGATGTTGAATGACTTAGGGCTGGGGTGACCCATATATATACACAGCACAGTGGTGTCGTTGAAAGTGAACCTCCTCCTCAGAGGAGGGGCCTTCGACGTTTTGCCATTTCGGGACATCGTCCCTTACTGGCATGGTGGTGGTTGTTTAATGATATGACGGTGAGTGGATGGTGGTGGATATGATTTAAGGGTTGTTTGGTTTATTGGTAGGAGTTGAAATGTAATGAATATCTGGGGGGGGGGGGGGGGATTGTATGGGCCTATGGTGGTGCAAGCACTAGTCTGGGTTCCACCAGGGTCTAGGTCATATTCACCCAGACCGCGGATTAGACTGTTGAAGCTTGAAGGGAGCTTGTTATAAAAATTATGAGATAAGTTAAGGATGTATTCTGTGATTTTTGGGAAGGAGAGATCTGCATGGATATTGTCGTTTGGAATGTATCAATCGGAAGCTGTTGCTATCCGAAGGTAGCGGTTCTGTAGGACTTGTAGCTTGTAGAGATGCGATTTTGCTGCAACTCCCCAGACTGTGCAAGCATAAGTTAGTGCAGGGCGGAGTATTTGCTTATAAATGAGCAATTTGTTGTGCAGGCTCATTGTAGATTTCCTATTTATCATAGGATATAGTATGGCCATCCTTCTGGACACTTTGTTAGCCACAGTGGTGATGTGCTGTTTCCACGTCAGACGCCAATCCAGGGTTACTCCAAGGTATGTAGCCTCCGAGGACCATTGTACTTCCTCTCCAGCCAGGCGGAGATTGGGTACATCTTGTGGAGTCGGGTGAATGTGACTGCTTGAGATTTAGTTACATTAATCTTCAAGCGCCAAGTGATGAACCAGGCAGATAGCATATCAGCGTAACGCTGCGCCTTGGTTACGGCATTAACATGTCGTTTAGGTGAGACCGTTAATGCGGTGTCATCAGCGAATAGATAGAGGTTACAGCCTATTAGGGTAGGGAGGGTGTTTATATAGGTGAGGAATAGGAGGGGACCAAGGACACTGCCTTGTGGTACCCCTGCTTGAATACCATAGGGTTGAGAATGGATGTCGTCCCTGGCAACGACAAAGGAACGGTTTTTAAGGTAGGTGTTGATGAGCTGTATAAGGTATGCTGGGATATTGTAGTGGATGAGCCGATGGATGAGGCCGTCATGCCACACAGAGTCGAATGCTCGAGAGATGTAACGTAACGTAATGCCGATTATTAAACCCGCGTATTACATCGTCCACGAGGCGAAGTAACTGGTGAGAGGTGGAGTGTTGACGTCGGAAACCAAACTGCTCGGGTCGTAGCACATTATGTTGGTCCAGCAGATGTTGAAGGCAGGCCTGCAACACCTTCTCGAAGATTTTACTGATGGCCGGCAGCAGACTGATGGGTCGGTGACTACTAATGTTTTTGGGGTCCTTTCCTGGCTTAGGAATGGTGATAATCCTAGCGTGTCTCCACGCAGCAGGGAAATGAGCTAGTAGTAATAGACTGTTGAACAGGTGGACCAACAGTATTATCCATGCTGCCGGTAGTGCTTTAAAAGCAGCATACGGCAAGTTGTCATACCCTGTTGCTTTATAGGGGCGCACTTTAGTCACAATACTCCTCACTTCTGCGACTGTTGTCAAATGCACATCGTCCGCATTAAAGGGAGTGGAAAGATAAGCTTCAACACGTTCCACTATTTCATCAAAGAGCTCCTGATCATGAGATTCTGCTGGATGAAAAGTGGAGGCTAGATGTTCAGCCATTAAATCCACTTTTTCTCTCGTTGACTCTGCTGTCCTTCTGCCATCAGTAAGAGGTGGATCAGAAGAAGGTATTCGCAGCAGCGCCTTGGACATGCGCCAGAGTGATTGGTCCTGCGGATCAAGAGCGCATAGACGGCATTCCCACTCGTCATTCCGGAAGTCAGCGAGCTCTAGTTTGACTATGTGTTGTAGTCTGTTCCACTCCCTTTTGTGTAAGGGATTACGCGTGTTCTGAAACAGACGCCTAGCTTTGTTTCTGTCAGCTATTAACTTCCGTAGTTGCGAGGGAAGTGGCTTCTGGGCACTATAGAATTTGCGCCATGGTGGAGTGGCTTCAGCCATTGCTTGTGCCATTGTAGAGGTGATGGTATTAGCTAGGTTATCGGCTTCAGCTATGCTGTTGCATGGTGTAACCTCAGCTGATTTTGTTGCCATTATCTTTGTATACATGCTCCAATTTGTTAGACGAGGATTCGGACTGTTTGGTGGAGCCTTGGCTGTTGCCCGGGCTTGGTATAGAAAAAGGATGGGGTAATGGTCTGAAGAAAGTTCCGGGATGGTAAGGATTTTCGGGTGACCGCGAATATGCTGGAGGATAGCAATATCCAACCAGTCAGGTGGTCGGCGATCCCCGTAAGTTATGGTTGGTGATGATGGAGCAAGTACTACGAGGTTCCGCCGTTCCAGATAGCGTTCCAGCACCATGCCTCTGTGATTTCTGATTGTGGAGTTCCACTGTGGACTTTTGGCATTTAGGTCACCCATGGCAATTGTTTGGGCTCCTGTGGAAAAAACTACGTCCAAATCGCCCTGCGATATTGGTCTGCCAGGCGGAATGTAGAGGGAGAAGATGTTTAGAGGCCCTCTATTGGTGGTCAACTGTATACCAGTTGCTTCGAGAGCCACTGTGGTTGCCAGTTGTAGCCGATGATGCTGAATGTTGCGGCTTATGTAGATGGCCGTACCACCATAACCATCTGCTCGGTCAGTGCGATGGCTGAGCATGCCAGGGATGGAGGCCTTCTGGGCACTAGAAAGATGTGTTTCTTGCACCAGAAGAATCTGCACTTTGTTGACCGCTATGAAGTTTGAGACTTCAGTTAACTTGTTCCGGATACCATTGGCATTCCAGGAACAAATTTTGAGTCCAAGGAGGTCTGATATTCTATTAGTCCTGTCTGCCATATCGTCCCATAAAGATGAATACAGTGTGGACTAATATGGTTTCGGGTGGAATATTTTCAGGACGCTGTACCAGAGCTTCAGCTAGGACGGTAGCAAAGTCCGGTTGGTGATGGACAGGGATTCTGCTCATCAGATTTAGGAACTGAGCATCAGGGATGGTGGGTTTTAGCAGGGGTTTGCTTGGAATGGTGGTGGTGGGCGGGATATGTGCCGGCAGGCGCTGGGCTGGTTGCCTCAATCCACTGTTGGAGGGACATGCTCGCTGCATGTTCTCCTTCTGGGCAGCTGGTCGGGCACTTCCAGGGCGATCTAGGTTTGTCCCCGACATGGCGTGCTGTTTGGGGGGCGTCGTTTCATCAGCTACAATTCTGGTAGTGTGGTTTGGAGCGACTTTTTGTGTGTTACCCGGGCAACTGACCAATGGTTGCTGCGGGGTGTTATGCTGATTGGTTTTCAGCGCCTCTGCATACGATGAGTGCTGGATTCTATTGACAGGCGGCAGGCCTGGGTATCTGGTGCCCTTGAAGGCTTCCTTGGGAAGGCCCATTGGGTTTGGCACCTTTGGTGCAGCGTCGAATCTACTTCTCTGCCCATTTTTATTGAGCAGCATTTCTACTCTAGCTTCCTGCCATACAGGGCATTTGGCATACCTGCAGGAGTGTTCTCTGCCGCAGTTGTAGCATGTGGGTTTTACGTTGGCTAAGCCCACTTTAGGACATTCTGCCCTTTTGTGTCCTGATTCACCACAGAAGGAGCAGACAGGTTCCAGCCGACATCCAGCAGCACTATGTGTAAACTGCTGGCAGTTTGTGCATTGTAGGGGTTGTGCCGGAGGACGATAGGATTCCACACGAGCGAGCAGGCTCGCGTTGGTGAATATAACAACCTCTCAGAAAACACTGCTGCTCTGGTCGCTGCTTAGTAAGCCAGATCTGTGTTTCCTGAGTCTCTTTTTTTTGAGTTTTAATGCAGGATTCCATGTTGCACTAAATTGTAGCCTAGCATCTCGGTTAAGAGTGACTCTCTCTGCCGAGATAGCCAATGTCTCCTTAACTCTGCGCTCCCAGTAGCCACTGCATTTTGCCAAAATAGTGGTGAGACCGAAGTTAGCCCTATGATCTTGCTGGAAGCAATGTTCCGCCAGCCCAGACTTTTCAGGTTGCAACAGTCTGATGCTTCTATTGTGTTCTTTGATCCTGGTAGCTATGGTCCTGGCGGTTTCTCCGATGTACGGAACTCCAGCAAGATCATAGGGCTAACTTCGGTCTCACCACTATTCTGGCAAAATGCAGTGCCTACTGGGAGCGCAGAGTTAAGGAGGCATTGGCTATCTCGGCAGAGAGAGTCACTCTTAACCGAGATGCTGGGCTACAATTTAGTGCAGCATGGAATCCTGCATTAAAACTCGAAAAAGAGAGACTCAGGAATTTTTTTTTTTTTTTTTTTTTTTTTTTTTTTTTTTTTTTTTTTTTTTTTTTTTTTACCGTGGAGGGGAAAAACCCAGTTACAGGCGACGGCCCGCGTGCGACGGCCGACAGTGTGAGGGTCCCTGTGCCCTGAGGGGGCCAGGATACTCACTAAAAAACCCCACCACGTGTTAGTTACGTGACTTAAATTATTTTGCGTGCACTTATTAACATGCTTAGTCGGGTCCCGCATAGCACCCCGGTTAGTATGTGGTATCTATTAAGCTGGCATGCGATGCATGCGAGCGCGTCTATGTTGCTTCTTGGTGGTGACCATGAAACCTGGGCACCACCAAGTGTAATTTATGCTTTACTTTACTTATGTACATGTGGCTGAGGCCGGGTAGGCCTGTTGGTCAGTGTTATGTGTAGCTTATCTATTATATATGTGTTTTTCGTATTAATTCTACTTATGGCCCCAGTATTCTGGGTTTGTCAATAGTTAGTACTTGGCATGCAATTCGAACTATGTGTTCGGTCGTCCTTGGTTCCGGCGTGGCCGTTCGTTATTTCCTTTGTCCATGCGTTGTCGTCGGTGTGTCCTACTCCATCTGCAGTCGCCCGCTGTCTCTGCACCTGTAGGACACTGGTGGGAGACCCTCTAACTCCCGGGCCGCCTTGACTGTTGTCAAGGGCTTGGAGGGCTCTGTGCGGGCAGTGTTCTGAAAAGAGTCAGTAAGAAAAAGATTAATGAAGGGAAAGTAGGGGTGTCAGCCTAACTGTCTGTGTCAGTTGTCCCTTAATAGGTTGTTCAGGAAGTTCTGAACGTCGTCTTCGTCGTCATCATGTGTGAGTCTTCTTTCGAACAGTGATAATGGTCGTGTGTGTGTGTTTATTTCTGTAGTGTAGTTTCCGAGTCGTGAGATTAGAGGATTGTGGTGTATTTCAAGATTTTTATATGTGTCATATGCTAGTTTCTTAATGAATTCTTCTACTGTGTGCATTTTTAATTCTCTGTGCAGTAGGTCGGCTGGTGCTGTGTAAGGTACTTTTGCTATCGTTCGTAGTATTTTGTTTTGAAATTTTTGTAATCTTAGAATATATGTTTTGGCAGCATACCCCCAGACCGGCGTTGCATATGTGAATATGGGCCTTATGAGAGTTTTGTATAGAGTGAGCCCTAAATTCATGTTTATGTGGGAGTTCATGTTTATGAGGGGGTAAAGCTTGCCCAATTGAGCGTTGGCTTTACCCCTGATTTGGTGAACGTGCTCTTTCCACGTCAGCCCTTGGTCCATTTTGAGTCCTAGCCAAGTGACTGTGTCCGTCCATTCTATATTTTCTCCGAATATAGAGAGTGGGGGGAGCTGGTGTTTCCCCAATCTGTGCTTAAGCTTTTTGGTGAAAATTATGGCTTGCGTTTTTCTTGGGTTTACTCTAATACGCCATTTGGTGAGCCATTCTTCTAGATTATTCAGGGCGTTTTGTAGTCTCCGGTGGATGAAGTCCAGTTTGGCTGATTGGGTCACAATTGCTGTATCATCTGCGTAGATGTACAAATCTGTGTAGTTGGTCTTTGGTATGTCGTTCATAGTGATATTAAAGATAACCGGCCCTAGGATACTTCCCTGAGGGACTCCCGCTTTGATTTGGCGGGGAGTCGATAATTGGTTGTCAACTTTCGATTGGAATTTGCGGTCATGTAGGTAGTTCGCGATGAGCTTTATTAATATGTCGTGTATGTTCAAGGTTTTAAGCTTTTTGAGCAGTCCTGCGTGCCACACCCTGTCGAATGCGCGTTCGACATCGAGCAAGAGTGCTCCTGTTGACTTGCGGATGTTAAACCCGTGGGTTATGTGTTCTGTGGCTCTCAGTAGTTGGAGTGTTGTGGAATGTTTGGCTCTAAATCCAAATTGCTCCGGGATTGTGATATTTTGTTTGATTAGTTGGCTGTTGAGTCGCTTGAGTATGACCTTTTCGAGAAGTTTGCCTAGAACGCTTAGAAGACTGATAGGTCTGTAGTTCTGTGGGTGAGAGGCGTCTTTGCCCTTCTTGGGGAAGTGTACCACAATGGCAAGCTTCCATCTCTCGGGATAATATCCCTTCTCGAGGGTGTAATTAAATATATTTGCTAGTAATTTAATCGCGTCTTCCGGTAGGTTGGCAAGTGCCACGGTTGGGATTCCATCAGGTCCCGGCGCTTTTCGCTTGGGGAGGTGCTTAATTATCCATTTAATTTCGCTGGGGCATGTCTTTCTTACTTTATTGTGGGTTACTAACTCTTTGTAATTCTTTGTTTCTGCTTCCGTCTCTTCCGCAAATTGTGGGCAAGACGGATTGGCATTCGGAGTTAGCGTAGCCTGCAGTGCGTCCGCTAGTGCATCTGCTTTTTCTTGATCCGTTGTGGCTATGTTTTGGTTATAGTGTAGCGGAGGGATATGAACCCTGTCACGTGTTAGGCAGCGTGCGACCTTCCACACTGAGTCTCTCTCGTAATTGAGATTCTCAAGCGTGTTTTGCCATTGATTTGTGATATGAGTGGATATTCTTTGTTGCACTAGTGTGTTTAGGTACCTGTAGTACTCTTGGTCAATTATATGTCTGGACTTTTGCCATTTCCGCCTGGCTCGATTTCGTTCTGCCGTTAAGGAGGTTATATCTCGGGGAAGTTGATTATGGAACGTTTTGGGCTGGCTTGTGGGCACTGATATTACTGTTGCCGCTTTTATGGCCTGCTCCAATTGGAGTACTGCCCTGTTCACGTTTTCGTTTGAATTTAAAGGGAACGTGGGGAGGTTTTTGCTTACTGTTGTTGCGAACTTCTCCCAGTCTGCTTTATTGTAGTTCGGGCGTTTAAGTGGTGGGACCTTAGCCGCGTCGCCTTCCAAAGTGATCATCAGGGGAATATGGTCTGATGACAGTTCGTTTTTGGTTTGAAGGTGAAGCCTTCGGGTTAAGTTGCGTGATAGTGCTATATCAAGTATGTCGGCTCTATCTGTTCTGTTGAATGGTATGTAAGTGGGTTCTTCCGGCGCATGGATTATGAGATCCGTTCGATTTTCAAGTCTTAATAGGGCGTTTCCAGCGGGGTTTGTCTCATTGCAGCCCCATATTTGATGTTTTGCATTGAGGTCCCCCGCTAATAGAAATTTGTTATTTTGTTGCATCAAATTTGATATATCTGCTGTGTTTAGGGTTCCGGGGGGGGCATATGCCGCTGATATGAGTGTTCGACAGTTGTCTAGTGTTATGTATATATTTGTGGTTTCAAGGCTTTGCAGTTGTGGTATTTGTGCTATGTCATGCATTATGTTGTGTCTTATTATTATGGCTGTGCCGCCGCCATATTGGTTCCTATCTGTGCGGTGTGTGGTGTACCCTGGTATATTGAATCTGGCCCTACTAGTGAGATGGGTTTCTGTAATTAACGCTATGTCTATAGCGTTCTGTGTCAGGAAGTTCGAAAGTTCTGTCTTTTTACGTCTTAGTCCTCTAGCGTTCCATGTCAGTAAGTTTAAGTGGCCTGGTCTGTTCATGGTTCTGTTCTAAGGAAGCCGGGGGTGACAAGCAGTTGTATGAAGTCCCTGTAAGTTGCCATAAGGGAGCGGGCCTCCGACGAATCCGCTTCCACCAGGGATTTAAAGATGTGGAGGCACGTCTCTCTGAAGTCGTCCTCGCTCATCCCGGTCCTCAGTACTTGGTTGTACATTCTTCGTTGATGAAGAACTCTTTCGTCTGTTGGTGGTGCTTGTGGTGCTGGTCTCGGTTTTTGTTGCCTGGGTTGTTGCTCCCGAGGCTGCAGTCTTGGATCTCGGGGTCTGGAAGTCGTCTCGCGCCGCGCACCAGTCATAGCCGCAGGCGGCGCCCGCGCCGCAGCGGCTCCCCGCGCCTCCCGAGCCACCGACACGCCAGCCGGACGCCCGTTCACCTCCCGGAGGTTGCGCGCCGCCGCAACTTGCCTTTGGTATTCCGGGCAAGCCCGGTACCTGGCCCCGTGGCCCATGCCAAGGCAAAGGGCGCACTTCCTCCGGGGGGGCGGCACATCACAGCCACGCGAGTCGTGACCCCCGGTGCACTTGGAGCACACCACAGTCGCCGCGGTGCATCGTCCTTCGGTATGCCGGAGCTGCTGGCAGCGGCTGCACTGCACCGGGATGACAGGTCGTCTGTACGGCTCCACCTTCACCTGAAAATGGAGCACGTGTCTAATTAGTCTTAGGCGGTCCAGATCATCCGCCGTCGCAACATCTACCAGATAGAACGGTAGAGGTGTTCGGGCCCGGTCAAACCGTCTGAGCTGCACCACACGCAGCACTGAAAAGTGCGCGGCCTGCAGCTCGGCCTTAATAGCCTCCGCCGCCCCGTCATAGTATATGTGCTTCAGCACGGCTCTGAAGCTCTGTTGGTCCTCGCGGTGGCCGGTTATTTGGTGTGTGATGTGGCGGTCCCTCAGGAAGGCGCACATCATCTTGTAGTCCTGGGGCGATCTCGTCCTGATCATGAAATCACGGGAGACCGAGGCCCGGGTCACCAGGTAGCCCTCGTTGGGGTGCTCGCGATCGAACTCCAACAGCGTCTGAAACAGAGTGACATGCTGTTTGGAGACATATATCGGGGCTTGGAGGCGGGACGTCACAGCTTGAGAGTAAGAGATGGGGGCGGTGGATGGGTTGTTGTTTTGTGTTGGGGCGCTGTTAGGACAGGGTAGTCCGACGGGGTTAGCGGGCGAAGAAGGCCCTGGGAAGGGCGACAGTGGCTGCGGGTGAGGGCTAGTCTGTGGTATGCGGCCTGATGATGAAGTGGTGGAGGATGATCTCGATGGGGGGAGTGGCGTGTCTCGGGCAGCCTGGGAGACCGGAGTGCCGGAGAGGACTGGGCTTTGATTGCTGGGAGATGCCTGTTTCACAGTGGATGGAGAGTCAGAGTTGGGTGAGAGCGGGGTGGCAGCAGCTGGGATAGAAAGTGATCCAGGAGTGCCAAAGTTCAGCTGGGTCTTGACAACCGCTTGTCTTGTGACCCGCAGCCCACTTGGTGACTGCTTCTTGAGCCTCTTTTTGGTCATGGTGGAGGTTACAATTACAATTAGTTAACAGTTAAATAAATATCTGATTTGCGTAACGATATGTAGGAAGTGAGAAGAGTAAGAGAAAGCTTAAATACTACCTAACAGGGGGCTTAAGATTAGATAGAAAAGAGGAAAATAGTATAGAGTAAGAGAAAGAACAGCTAAAGGGTGCCAATAAGCGTGAAAACAGAGGTTCAGACCCGAAGGCGCCTTAGATTCCAGTCAGAGACTGTTGGCTGGTGAACTTGTTTTCTCCCAATTAGACTGTTAGTTGCCGATAAGTCAGCTAGTCTTTGGCACTGAGCCTCGGCAATGACAAGCCGATCCAGCGGCGGCAGCTTCTTTGCTGCGGTCAGCTTCTTCTACTCCACCGGTATGCTGCTTCTCTCCGTAGTCTGGTAGTCTCCTGCTCACGATGTGTCCTCCTCGGAGTCTCGACGAGAAGTTGTGACTCATTTTTTTTTTTTTTTTTTTTTTTTTTTTTTTTTTTTTTTTTTTTTTACCGTGGGGGGAAAAACCCAGTTACAGGCGACGGCCCTCGTGCGATGGCCGACAGTGTGAGGGTCCCCGTGCCCTGAGGGGGCAGGTATACTCACTAAAAAACCCCTCCACGTGTTAGTTACGTAACTTACATTATTTTGCGTGCATTTATTAACATGCTTAGTCGGGTCCCGCATAGCACCCCGGTTAGTATGTGGTATCTATTAAGCTGGCATGCGATGCATGCGAGCGCGTCTATGTTGCTTCTTGGTGGTGACCATGAAACCTGGGCACCACCAAGTGTAATTTATGCTTTACTTTAATTATGTACATTTGGCCGAGGCCGGGTAGGCCTGTTGGTCAGTGTTACGTGTAACTTATCTGTTATATATGTGTTATTCGTAAGCTTGTGTATTGTAATGGTAGAGCTCAGGCCTTGGTGACCTGATAGTCAGGAATTGGTATGGTTGTTAGTTCTACTTATGGCCCCAGTCTTTCTGGGTTTGTCAGTAGTTAGTACATGGCATGCAATTCGAACTATTTGTTCGGTCGAAGTTGTGACTCAGGAAACACAGATCTGGCTTACTGAGCAGCGACCAGAGCAGTAGTGTTTTCTGAGAGGTTGTTATATTCACCAACGCGAGCCCGTGGCACTTGCCAACCTACCGGAAGACGCGATTAAATTACTAGCAAATATATTTAATTACACCCTCGAGAAGGGATATTATCCCGAGAGATGGAAGCTTGCCATTGTGGTACACTTCCCCAAGAAGGGCAAAGACGCCTCTCACCCACAGAACTACAGACCTATCAGTCTTCTAAGCGTTCTAGGCAAACTTCTCGAAAAGGTCATACTCAAGCGACTCAACAGCCAACTACTCAAACAAAATATCACAATCCCGGAGCAATTTGGATTTAGAGCCAAACAGTCCACAACACTCCAACTACTGAGAGCCACAGAACACATAACCCACGGGTTTAACATCCGCAAGTCAACAGGAGCACTCTTGCTCGATGTCGAACGCGCATTCGACAGGGTGTGGCACGCAGGACTGCTCAAAAAGCTTAAAACCTTGAACATACACGACATATTAATAAAGCTCATCGCGAACTACCTACATGACCGCAAATTCCAATCGAAAGTTGACAACCAATTATCGACTCCCCGCCAAATCAAAGCGGGAGTCCCTCAGGGAAGTATCCTAGGGCCGGTTATCTTTAATATCACTATGAACGACATACCAAAGACCAACTACACAGATTTGTACATCTACGCAGATGATACAGCAATTGTGACCCAATCAGCCAAACTGGACTTCATCCACCGGAGACTACAAAACGCCCTGAATAATCTAGAAGAATGGCTCACCAAATGGCGTATTAGAGTAAACCCAAGAAAAACGCAAGCCATAATTTTCACCAAAAAGCTTAAGCACAGATTGGGGAAACACCAGCTCCCCCCACTCTCTATATTCGGAGAAAATATAGAATGGACGGACACAGTCACTTGGCTAGGACTCAAAATGGACCAAGGGCTGACGTGGAAAGAGCACGTTCACCAAATCAGGGGTAAAGCCAACGCTCAATTGGGCAAGCTTTACCCCCTCATAAACATGAACTCCCACATAAACATGAATTTAGGGCTCACTCTATACAAAACTCTCATAAGGCCCATATTCACATATGCAACGCCGGTCTGGGGGTATGCTGCCAAAACATATATTCTAAGATTACAAAAATTTCAAAACAAAATACTACGAACGATAGCAAAAGTACCTTACACAGCACCAGCCGACCTACTGCACAGAGAATTAAAAATGCACACAGTAGAAGAATTCATTAAGAAACTAGCATATGACACATATAAAAATCTTGAAATACACCACAATCCTCTAATCTCACGACTCGGAAACTACACTACAGAAATAAACACACACACACGACCATTATCACTGTTCGAAAGAAGACTCACACATGATGACGACGAAGACGACGTTCAGAACTTCCTGAACAACCTATTAAGGGACAACTGACACAGACAGTTAGGCTGACACCCCTACTTTCCCTTCATTAATCTTTTTCTTACTGACTCTTTTCAGAACACTGCCCGCACAGAGCCCTCCAAGCCCTTGACAACAGTCAAGGCGGCCCGGGAGTTAGAGGGTCTCCCACCAGTGTCCTACAGGTGCAGAGACAGCGGGCGACTGCAGATGGAGTAGGACACACCGACGACAACGCATGGACAAAGGAAATAACGAACGGCCACGCCGGAACCAAGGACGACCGAACACATAGTTCGAATTGCATGCCAAGTACTAACTATTGACAAACCCAGAATACTGGGGCCATAAGTAGAATTAATACGAAAAACACATATATAATAGATAAGCTACACATAACACTGACCAACAGGCCTACCCGGCCTCAGCCACATGTACATAAGTAAAGTAAAGCATAAATTACACTTGGTGGTGCCCAGGTTTCATGGTCACCACCAAGAAGCAACATAGACGCGCTCGCATGCATCGCATGCCAGCTTAATAGATACCACATACTAACCGGGGTGCTATGCGGGACCCGACTAAGCATGTTAATAAGTGCACGCAAAATAATTTAAGTCACGTAACTAACACGTGGTGGGGTTTTTTAGTGAGTATCCTGGCCCCCTCAGGGCACAGGGACCCTCACACTGTCGGCCGTCGCACGCGGGCTGTCGCCTGTAACTGGGTTTTTCCCCTCCACGGTAAAAAAAAAAAAAAAAAAAAAAAAATATATATGGGCATTTCCTCATTTCCAGGACGATCATTTCGGCTTCGAGACTTCGTAGAGGAAACATCGCCTTCTCTTCGAGACTTCGGAGAGAAAACCTACAAGGGAGCGCCGTAGCAAGGCCAAAGTAGCCCTTTTCAGGGCTTGGCTCTTGCCTAACAGCGATCTTCGAAGTATCATCAGCGCCATCAGCTAGCTGCAGCTTTCTGGAAACAACGAGCCTACCAGAAAAAGCAGCAACAGCAGACAGCACTGTGATTGGGTAGGATAGCAAGGCCGCAGCCAACAGTCCTTTGGACTGGTAGCTCAGGCGCCTTTCGGGGTAGGCCCTCTGCTATCCGAGCTCATAGCGCCCTAGACGTGCTCTTTTATCATCTTCTTCTTATTTCCTCTATCTTTTTTCATTTCATTTCTTATCATGGCACAATCCACGGCATGTGGTCCCAAAACTCTCTCAAACCCCGTCTTGTACTACCTTAACGGAGGTGATCTGCGCACCTTCTTGGACAAAGAGCTAATATGCAACCCATCACAACCACTGGCCAGTGAAGTGCACACTCTTCTGCTCCAAGAATTGGACGCCAGAAATCTTTACCTTAATAAGGCGGATGAAACTGTGCAGTCGTTTATAGGTAAGAGTGACACTATCGCCATCGCACAGTTTCAGGTGTATATGGCACACCGTAA
The DNA here is from genome assembly GCA_030765055.1 of Mantis religiosa. Lineage (NCBI taxonomy): Eukaryota > Metazoa > Arthropoda > Insecta > Mantodea > Mantidae > Mantis > Mantis religiosa. The sequence continues at coordinate 62,310,876 of CM060952.1, read as the reverse complement.
CCGTGTCAGCGCCATAATGGAAATGCTGCGCCAGCATATGAAAGTGATAGACTCGGCATCTTGGCACACTGTCACTAAGCGCTCTGCCAGATCTACTGAGCCAACCCCCTCCACCAGCAACACCACCACCATCTCGAACACATATGCTGTTCTCACAGAGGAGCCCCAAGACATTACGCCGGCAGCTACTTCCAAGCGGCGTAAGTGTAACACCGACACAGATGCAGCCATGGAGGAGGATTCCGCAGAAACTGCTGCAACACAAACACCACCCTCTGCACCTAGATCAGGTCGCCCAACTCCTATCTTCCTGCGTAACCCAGCCGACGCCAGGAAAGTATTGTCAACTGCCCCGCCGGGCAACATAGCAAATTTCTCAATCAAGAATTTGCGTGGCACGGTGGCCCTTCTTCCTGCCACTGCCAACGACCATCGTAGCCTCCGCAAACACCTGGAGGAACAGAAGATTGAGGGCGTCACTACCCTTCTACCAGAGGAACGTTACCTTCATGTCACGGTAAAGGACGTTCCCTCTTTTGTAACAGAAGAAGAGGTAAAATCTCACCTCAGCAGCAAAGGCTTCACAGTCACACGTGTTGCCCAGTTGATGACCAGGGGTGCAAATCCTCAACCGCTGCCACACTTCAGGGTAGCCTTGCAAAAGACAGCCAACGTCAGGGACATCTACAAGGAGACGCTGATGTTCCATGCTACAGTGCGGGTAGAGCCCTACCGCCCACCACCACGCCCTCAGCAGTGTACTAATTGCCAGCAGTTCACGCACAACGCTGCTGGCTGCCTTCTTCAACCTGTCTGCACCTTCTGCGGCACCTCTGGCCACAAACGTGCCAACTGCACACAGCTGGGTATCCCTGGTGCAAAACCCCGCTGCTACAACTGTGGGGATGCCCACTCTTGCCGATATGCCAAATGCCCGGTGTGGCAGGAGGCGAGACTAGAGCTTCTCACCTCCAAGAACGGGCAGATGTCAAAATACAATGCCCGACCGAGAGTGCCTCACAATACTGAGTTACCGCGCGAAGCTTTCATTGGTGCCCGATACCCTGGTCTTCCTCCGAGACAGCCCATTAAATATCCCAGCTACGCAGCTGCGGTCACCAACTCTACTGATGCTGAGCAGCCCTCTGCTACTACTCCCCCTTCAAAGCAGCAACCAAAAATAACGCCAATGGCATCAGCTCCCGAGCAGGCCTCTCGGACCCAACCATCTTCGCGGCAAGCCTCCACAGTCAAGACCAGACAGCAACACCCTCAACCACAACGGCAACAGCAACCTGGCCAACAGAACGCCACCAAATGTGACCCCCCTCAGCAGCTCTCTACACAGTCTTCAGCTGAACCAGTCACCACCAGAACTCTATCCACTATTCCCAGTGAATCTTTTCTTGCTACAATGCAACAAATTCCCATCCCCCTGCAGCCTGCATTCGCTGCCTACTTAGCTGAGTCCATCCGCACTCGCTCAAGCGACATCCACCCCTACACCATGCTGGTGCACGCAGTCCTCAACTTCATGCTGTACCATGGCTGTTAACCCTGGATCTGCTATAAACTTCAACTCCCTGAAAATTTGCAGCTGGAATGCCAATGGATTGCGCCGAAAGCTGGCGGAGCTTTCTAACTTCGTTGCTGTTAAGGGCGTACACATCCTCCTAGTACAGGAAACACATCTGACCCCTTCCATTAAAGCAACGATACCAGGCATGGTGTGCTATCGTACTGACCGGGCCGATGGCCACGGTGGCACCGCCATCTACGTGAGTCGGAGCCTACGGCATCACTCTTTGCTCGTCACTACTGCTCCACCACTGGAAGCCACCGGTATTCAGATTGAGACCAACAGGGGGCCCCTACGACTCTTTTCTGTCTACATTCCCCCTGGACGCCCGCTGCAAGCCAACACACTGGACTGTCTGTTCTCATCCCAACAGGCCACTATTGCCATGGGAGACTTTAACGCCAAGAGCCCGGCTTGGAACTCAACGACACTCAATCACCGTGGTGCCCTTCTCGAGCGCTATATCCATAGCAAAAACTTGTCTGTCCTCTCTTCTTCCCCACCTACCATCTGCCATGGCGACCGTCACCCGCCTGATTGGCTAGACATAGCCATTGTTAAGCACATCCGACATCACCCCTATCTTTATTCCCTACCAGAATTATCATCAGACCACTATCCTCTTCTACTACTCTTCCAATCACGACCTACTCTCAAAGCCAAACGCCTTATTCCCAACCCTCGCCGCACCAACTGGCAGGCATATACACAGCACATGGCTGCCCAACCCATAGTCTTGGCACCATGTTCAACTACTGCCGACGCTGACGCACTCATCTGCCATATAACAACAACTATCACTACGGCAATCAAACATTCAACACCCTGTGCCCGTGGACACACCCAAACGGCTCGCAAGCTCCCAAGACATCTAAGGGAACTCATCGCAGCAAAGAACACGGCCAGACGCAGAGCTCAACATTCTGGTTCCCCCAATGACAAACGGACCTACAATCAACTCTGTCACCGCCTCAAACTTGAACTGGCAGAACATCTCAACGAGGATTGGGAAACCCGCCTTGCCTCCCTCAACACAGAGGACCAATCCCTCTGGCGACTATCCAAGGCCCTGCTGCGCCTTCTCAACCAGGATAAGCCCCTACGCCAAGGACCCATCCTCGCACAATCAGTCCGAGAGAAAGTAGAATTAATGGGTACATATCTAGAAAGCACCTTCCACCCTGCTGCCACCTGCAACCAAGATCATGTGCAGCTGGTTACAACTGAGGTCACTAACTTCCTGTGCAGACCACTAGACCATAATGACATTCCACGGACATCTTTAGTGGAAGTCACATCACTTCTCTCCTCTGTGCCACCATACAAAGCCATGGGCTGTGACAACATTCCGTATGCTGCACTTAAAGCCCTCCCACACAAATGGCTGGAGCTCCTCGTCCACCTCTTCAATGGACTACTCTGTTTGGCATACTTTCCCAGAGCCTGGAGGCACGCCAAAATTATCACCCTCCCTAAACCTGGTAAAGACACCTCTACGCCGGAAGGACATCGTCCCATCAGCTTGCTGCCCACCATGAGTAAGCTGTTTGAGAAGGTCATCCAAGCCAGGCTTCAGCAAACCCTCTCTGCGCAGCCAATACTTCGACAGGAGCAATTTGGTTTTCGTCAGCAACATTCCACGGTTCATCAACTCCTTCGTCTGGTGGACGAAATCATCAAAGGGTTTAACAACCGCCACTTTGTTGTTGCCCTATTCCTAGACCTCACCCGTGCCTTCGACTCCGTATGGCACGAAGGTCTCCTCCACCGACTTATCTATTACAATTTTCCTCCGTATATCATTCATCTCATTCATTCCTACCTTCAACAACGCACCTTCAGCGTCACCAAGGAAGACATCTCTTCCACCTCACACCCCATTCACGCAGGGGTCCCCCAAGGGAGTGTCCTTGGCCCTCTGCTTTTCCTCATTTACATCAACACCTTGCCATCCCATCAAGGCTGTACGCTGTACCAGTTTGCTGACGATACTGCCATAACCACCGCCTCCACACGTCATCAGGTAGCTGCAGATAGACTACAACGATACGCAGATAACCTCACAACATGGTTCAATACTTGGCGCCTTACTGTGAACCCCATCAAATCACAGGCTATCACCTTCACAAGGCGCTTGGAGGCGGATGTTCCTGACCTTCAAATTGCTGGCGGGTCTGTCCACTGGTCCACCACGGTCAACTATCTTGGCGTCACACTGGATCAGAAGCTCTCTTGGAAGGCCCACATCGACACCATATACAACAAGGTTGCTCGCAAGATGGCACTTCTGTACCCCTTATGCCACCGAAATTCCGCCATGTCACTCTCCAACAAACTTCTTCTCTTTAAACAAGTTCTTCGTCCTGTCCTCACATATGCCTGTCCAGTCTGGGCCACTGCCGCAAAAACTCATCTGTATCACCTTCAAACTCTTCAAAACCGCTTTCTTCGTACCGCTGTCGATGCCGACTGGTACATTCCCAACATCAACATCCATCGTGACCTTTCCTTTCCACTTCTCACTGACTACATGCTCTCCCTTTCACAAAAATTCTTCGACTCTCTTTCACTTAATTTCAATGCCTTCATCCGCGGCCTCGGGGAGTACGATATTGACCCCGGGGAGCGTTACAAGCATCCTAGGCTCCTTCTACATTGACCCTAACATCATCATCCATTGAAAAAACAAAATATATCCTCATTCAACTATTCATCATCTTTCTAATTTCTTCAATACTACCACATACTCCTCAAACTAATTAAATATAACCTCCCTACCACAATTCCACCGTCTACCACAGTCTATTTTTCAACTATATCTTCCAACCAGTAAAGGACCTAGTCCTGGTATGGTATCTGTCGGAAGGCCCCACCACCTTTGGTGGGATCACCTTCCAACGACAATTTTGCTCGTCGGTCCAGGACGATCATCACTCCACTGGTCACCGGGGAAGGAGCTCACCATGAGGAAGAAGAAGGGAATCGCCGAGCAGAAGCAACCCAGCCGGGGAGCTAAGAAGCAGCCACCGCAGCCCTCTTCAGCCAGCTCTTCCCCTGCTAGCTCTCGGGCACAGTCTCCCACCGCTCGCCCAGTTCAGGCAGCAGAGAGGGGGCAGCCCGCTGAGTCCAGGGGCAAGTTCTGGGCTAAGGCCGAGCCAGCTCCAGCCGCCACCCGACAGTCCAGCCCGCCGCAGCCACGCACGGCAAACGAAGCCACTCGGCCCGCCCTGCCAGGCCCATCGGAGCACGAAGCAGCTGCCGCTCCTGTGGTAGCAGCTCAACCCAGCGAGCTCTCTCCACGCACCGCTGCACCATGCTCGCCTATGCGGGCCACATACGCCGAAGCCCTCAACACTCCTCCAGCCGCCGAACCAGTCCGACTCCCACCCAGGGAGCCCACCGCAGCCTCCGCAGTCTCCACATACACAGCAGTCATCCGTGGGGCACCACGAGACCTGCCCACACGCTTCATCCTCGCAGCTGCACAACTACGCTGGCCTTCCACGCTCAGGGCCACCAGGATCTCCACCCGACACGGACCTTCCAACCTGATACGTCTCCAGTTCGCCGACGCCGCCGACCTCGAAGCTGCCTTGAGGATGGGCCTGCCCTTGTTAGGGCGGTGCCTCAAAATCGAGGCAAGTAGAGCGCAAAGATACACTCCGTGTCGCCGTTGCTGTGGCTACGGCCACGTCGCCTCCTCCTGCGCTGCACCTCCCAGGTGCCACTATTGCGGAGCACCGGGCCTGACGTCGCAGTGTACCAGTCACGATCTCCGTTACCGACGCCGGTACTGCGCTACCTGCGACGGCTTAGGCCACTTCACAGGCCAGGCGCAGTGCCCTCTCTACCCTCGCCGACTCACCATAGAGATGCCTCCAGCGACTCAACAAACACCTGCACCACCAGCTACCACCGCTGCCGCACCCGGCGAGGACTTGAGGACCATCCTACAGAGTCTTCAAGAAGAGGTGCAGAACATCAGTAGGCGCCTCACCTCGCTTGAGACCTCGACCGCCGCAACCGCATTCACCGATAATCTACAAAGCCTGCACTCCGAGGTCTGCAACATAGCACCAACACTTGCAACCCTTCAAGACACCATCACGACTGCCCTTGCCAAGAACCACCGCGACACACAGAAACATCTTGCAGCAATAGTTCCCAACGTCACAGCACTAGAAGGCTCCCTGAAGCAGACACTAGAATCACAACACACCACACAGGACGCAATCAATAACATCGGAACAAGACTTGACCACCACCTCCAACTTACCGCCGCCTGTGACAACAAAATGCTTCGCGTGGAAGAATACCACAAGATGCTCATGCATCGCGTGGAAGAATACCACAAGATGCACGACGAATCTCTTGACATGATCTGTATTGAACTCCAATCCCGAACGAACGACTCCGCATCACGCCAACCTACCGGTACCGGAACGCCCTCTCGGCCCGGACCCTCTAGAAAATACCGCTAAACAACTCCGCCACCGAATTCCCAGTTTGGCTTCCAGGGCGCAAGCCATGCCTGCCATCCTGGCCTCTTACTTTACGCCAAGCAGCATGATAGGTGCTGCCACAAAACCAACGCCAATTACCAGAGTGCTTTATTGCGGTATCTGCCCAACCCTACCTTAACTCTCCCCCACCTAACCCCGCTTCCATATGAGAAGCGATGCCACTTGTTATTTGTTTTAATAATAAAAAAAATATATATATATATATATGGGTCACCCCAGCCCTAAGTCATTCAACATCCTGAAGATGGGAGAGATGTACGCTCCCGAAACGTCGATGTCTCAACATCTGCTTACCTGGCTCAAAGTCCGAGAACGTCTAGAACATATACGCCGCCAGGAAAGATTCAGCTCATATTTCTATATGAAACTATTCTTCATTATGTACAACAGTGATAAAAATTAAATATTTGGTCTCAGACAAAATTAGTATCATAAAAAATATCTGCGGACATCATTTATTTTTCTTAAAATTAAAAAGTATATCATGTTTTATTTCATTATTTAAAATATTATTTAATATCTATTATATGATAGAACCTTTTATTACTGTTTCTTAAAAATTAATATCAATTTTATTTTACAACCTTTTTATTTTTATATCAATTATATTATATAATTTTAATACTATAACAATAATTGTACTGCACAACATTTTTTTTCCAGTTACATGACATATATAACTTTTTATTATTGTTTTCTTTAAATAATAATATTGTTATTAAAATTATAAAGAATATCTCTTGTTATTCACATAAATGTAACAAAACATTTTAAAACACTGAAAAAACTACCACAGAAATGCCGGCACCATTGGAAGCCGAGCTGTCAACATTAAGTTTGCAACCATGTAAGGAGAGAATAGTTTTGATGTCAACTGTTTTATCTAGTTATCAATCGACATATATGCAAAGACATATTCGGTTTTAAAGGCATCAGATCGCAATGTAATTGCAAAGGATATGTTGTATAATAACATGCAGTTCTGTCACCTAATTTAACTTTAATATGCTAATTGTTAATTCAAAGTTTGTGCTTTCCTTCCACATAAAATATACCTTAAATGTTATACTATTAATTATATAATAAGGCACAACTCCACTGAATAACAAACGCTCATTCACCAAGTTGGCTAAGTTTTTTGAATTCAGCTATATGTGAACATACTTTATGAAGAATTTGCCGTGCATCTAAATCCACACTTGAAACAGAACCTCCACTACTCACACCTAATATTCTGCCACATTCCCTTATAAAGTACTCCAAATCTGTCTCATCATTTGAAACATCTTCACTACCAAGGCACTTGTTCGCTAACTGTGCAAGACGGGATCTTTCTGAACTGAAGGCTTCATCCAGATCAAACAATTCCAAACTTGGTGGTGGAAGTTCACGAAAAGAAGGTGGAAATACCTGTGAAGTAATGGTAAACATTTCCAATGTGCTTATTTAAATCAATATGAAGCATAGACTCTAACAAATTTAAAAAGTAAGATAAGATTACCAAGATTACCAAGATTAAAAATCTGAAAAGAAAACAGAAAGCATTTACAGACTCCAAATGCTTACCTTTTTTTTAAGTTATACTCAATTTGATATGATATGATCAAGTTTGATAAAATTGTATATTTGATGAAATAAAAATATAAGCAACTAAGAATTGATTAAAGTCTTGCTAATCAGGCTTCATACAGTAAATAATTATTTTTAAATTACTTGGATACTAGAATCTAAAATCAATCTCACAATCTCACATTGTACTTTAATAACATATTATCTAACGCAAAATTGAACAAAACCACAGAGCCAAGCTTTTTAAAATAACAGCTATTTTTATTCACCTCTTTTATGAGAAAGGTTTAAGGTTGATCTAGAATTACTTTTTTTTTTTTTTAAGTACATAGCAAATATACAATGCGACATATCTCCATATTAGCTCCACAGATGTTAATGTATCAACTTTTGTTTTTAGTTGCATTTAATGTTCATTCTTAACATATATGAGACCAAAGATCATGGACAGTGATAACTATCTGCAATGAAAACTGGGAAATGAAACTTGCAAGATTAGTGTTCTACTCCAAGTTTAAAGAACTTGCAATATTTACTAATTATGAGGAAAACTTGAGAAAAATCTGTGAATGAGAATGATCTTGGTAGAATTTGAACTGCATAAACCTCTGTTCACAAGCCTGTGTGCCTTAACAGGCTCAACCACCCTTCTTGGAAATGTTATGAACTATCACCTGATAAATATGATATACTGGCTTGCAAAGTGGTTAATATGGGTTCAATTATACATTTAAACATTCACACAAAAATTATAAGGAATAGGTAAGGCAATTAAGTTCCGCCCAGGAAAAATAATCAATATCCATTTATATTACTATAATTTTGAGTCAAACTAGTACTCAATGCTCCATTTATTGCTAGTGTTTACCTAGATAAGATAAGATACTTTTATTTATCCTTTGAATATAATGATTTCAAGGACACGTCAATTCCAATTTTATATACATATATACATACATAGTTGTATCTTTTTACATATCTCTATGCTTAAATTCTTCCAAACTATAGAATGCATTTGTTATTAAGAATGTTTTTATTGCCTTCAGCTTATATTCCATTTTATTAATTATTTTAATTTCTTCTGGTAACTTATTATATAGTTCTTTACCCATGCTTTTACTGCAGCGATTGTTTAGAGTTCCCTTATACACTGATCTAAAATAGTCGTAATTATTTCTTAGAGTATAATTATGTATACCATGATTTTTTGGTTCTTCTTTTCCTTGTAAAATAATTTTTATTGTTTCATATATATATGGAACAGTTAAAATACCAAACTCTTGAAACTTTAATTTGCATGTCTGTCTGCTATTTATTTTTGCCATTATTCGAATTGCTTTTTTTTTTTTTTTTTTTTTGTAGTTTGAATACTTTTTTTACTTCTGTTGCTGTGATGTTTCCCCATAAAGTTATCCCATATTTTATGTGTGAGTATATACATGCATAGTATTGTTGCATACCAGGGTTGTAAGGGGGGGTTGAAAGACTTATAAACCTAATCTACAACTGGGGGTGTAGCTATTGAGATGGTAGAATAAAGAAAACATTTAAGTCAAACTAAACTGAATAACTCTATTTTAAATAAGCCTAGCATTTATACAGGGCACGCCCTGAATCTGGAACAGATCAGGGGTGCTTTGGTACTATTTAATGACATAATAACTTGATATAACTTTACCTTTGGCGATGCGTTGTTTGTATGGCTGGGCTGTCGAAAGATGTATAATCTGCTAAGACTGGCTGGCTATGGTATTCGTAGAAACACTGTTAAATAAACTTTTGTTGCTTCTCACAGAGACCAACATAAAGTCTCCTCTGACATCCCTGTGACGTTTCTCCCTGAGGGCTAACTCTACCAAGCTTAAATAGGGGTCTTACCAAAAAGTCAATTCAGCGATTCCCACTAACTATTAATTTTGCACCATACTGTTTACATCATTGAGAGAATGTTTAAGTCTGTACTGACCTACTTAACAATTATTTCTTCTGATCAGCAAAACAAGTTTGGGTCACATGTGAATTATTTCCTTAAGCCAACAGTCCAAAGTACATGTTTTGCCAGTCAGCAGAATTTACGCTTGACATACATTTGTGTCAGCCTCAATACATGTTGCAGAATAATGATTACCGAAATTTCCAAATCTTGCTCAGCCTATACATGCAACACAATACTTGTTTTAAAGTTTCATCATCCATATTTTTTCATACTTGTTTCATTATAAATATACCTTTATTTAACTTTTTAGTTATATGAGATATATATATGGCTTCCAGTTTAATTGTTTGTCTATTATTACACCTAAAATTTTAGTGTGTTGAACTTCTGGTATTGTTTCACCATCTATTGTAATGTTTATATCATTTTTACTATAATTTCCCAATTCAAAATTTATCCATGCTGTTTTGTGTGCGTTTAGAATCTTATTTAGGTTTAAATAGTGCTGTTTTATTATTTGAATTAATTTCATTGCTTTCTTTTCCACCTCCATTGCTGACTTGCCTCTAATTATTATTGTCATGTCATCTGCATATCCAATTCCCACACCTCCATTTCTTAGTATTATTTCAAAAATATCATTCACATAGGCTAAAAATAAAAATGGTCCTAGTTTAGAACCCTGTGGTACTCCTTGTTTAACTGATTGAAAATATGATCTAACTTTCTTTATCATACCCGAGCCATTTCTATGGTTTATTTCCACACACTGTGTTCTGATTTTCAAATATGATACTATCCACTTTTGCGCTAATCCTCGAACCCCATGATTTTCTAATTTACTTGTAAGTATATCTATATCCACACAATCAAACGCTTTTGATAAATCTAACAATATAGCTATTACTCGTTCATGGTTATTTAATGCATTAATTATAATACTATTTACTTTATTTATTGCATTTATTGTTGATTTCTTTTCTTGGAATCCAAATTGCCATTCTGATATTATGTTAAGTTTTTTAAAGTACATCTGTAATTGTTTTAGGAACACACACTCTATGATTTTTGAAAACGTGGAGCATAAAGTTACAGGCCTATAATTTACTACATTTGTCTTGCTTCCCTTTTGTTTATATAGTGGTCTTACAATTACTTCTTTTAGCCTATCTGGAAAAATGCCTTGAATTAATGAAGCATTCGTAATATGTGCCATTACTTTAGAAATCTCATGTTTAATATATTTTACAATTTTGTTAGAGAACTTGTCCAAACCCAATGATTTTTTAGGCTTATGCTTATCAATTTCTTCTAAAATATTTTGTTCTGATATTTCAAATACACCCATTGATTTTGTTTGACTAGGTGATGTTATTACATTAGCTACTTGATTTACTACTTGGGTATTGGATTTTCTTGATTTGTGATATTTATATAATGACTGTTAAATTTATTACAAATCTCTCTAGGGTCGTTTATATCTTTATCATTTTCTTTTAATATTATATTTTCCATTTGCTTTGTTGTACTTTGGTTATGCATTTTATTTACCAGACTCCATATTGTTTTCGTCTTATTTCCTGCATTTGCTACCAGTATCCTGTTATACCTCATCTTTGCACTTTCACATACATCTCTAAAAATTCTATTATAATTTTCAATGTAATTGTATGATCTCTCCCCCATATTTGCATGCTTCAAAGAATTTAGAAATTTTACCCTCTCCCATGAAATGTTTATCCCTTTTGTCATCCATTTTTTCTGTGTTATACCTTTTGCTCTTGACTTAATTTTAACCTTTTTTATTGGCATCTCACTGTTTAACCCCTTTTGTAGTATACTATTAAACCTTTCAAACTTATCATTTACATCTACAGTTTCATATACCTGTTCCCAGCTAACCTTAGATAAATAATCTTTTAGACTCTGTAAACTATTTATATTTATTTTTCTTTTATATTCAAAATTATTTGGTAGTATATCTTTAAGATTAACTTTTAATAACTGACCATAATGATCCCCTATTCCTGTGTTAATTACTTTAGTTTCCCATTTATTTTCCATTAAATTTATAAAAACATTGTCTATACAAGTTTTTGTTTGTTTAGTAATTCTTGTTGGTTCTTTTATACCAATTTTTAAAGTCAGCCTAGTTAGGGTTTCAGTGAGCATAATTTTATCAAAATTTTCCTTATTAAAATCAATGTTTATGTCTCCCATGATGGTTTTAATCCTATTTCCCGAAATCGAGCTTATAAAACTTTCTAATTGCTTTAAAAGTGAATTTCATTGTGTTCAATTTCAGTACTGCTTCTATTTTTTATAGCACATATAGCTTTCTGTAGTTCCATAATTTATTATTTACTCCACTTAAAAATTGAAGAATTTATTTATTGCAGCACACTTAGGGATCCCAGACGACCTGGTTTTACCGGGACAGTCCCAGATTTTAGCCTTATTTGTTCAACTGTCCCAGTGTCCAGAAAAGTTTTACTTGGGACACTAAATGTTCCAGTTTTTTAGAGGTTTATTAGTATTGAATATTTTTGCATCTTAAATACACGAAATATTTCTAATTTCATTGTAGTTGCATTGGAGAAATATGTTTTTTCACATAATCAGGTAAATATCAAAATGGAAATATTTTGCTATTTGATTGCTATGTTGGTACCGAAGCATATGTTTACTAATGGCAGAAGTTGCATTCTAGTTTCTACAGATAATGCAGATTGGCTTGTATCTCAATCTAAGTGCATGCTTCCAAGGTGAACACATGGATACTAAAGTTATTATCCAGTTTACATTGTTTCTACAGTAACTATGAAGTAAATTATGCTGCCTATGCGAAAGTGTATATTTAGTGATTCTCTTAAAGAGCAATTTCCATTTTTGAAGGAGAGTAGTATTGATAGTACTGGATCTGGATCTGAAGTGGAGTGAAATTTCTGCCATAGTGTGCTTAGCGTTAGCCATGGAAGGAAATCTGATATTATGGAGATGTTCAACACAATAAGGTTAATGATACTGAACTAATATCTGTATTAATTCATATTTACCCTATCTGCATATGCAACAGGTCATTCCATTTTCCAATAACATAATGTCAAAATGTCTCAGTTTTTTCATTTCAGAATCTGGGATCCCTAAGCACACTACAATGGGCAAGCAGAAGCGATCTTATATTTCTTACATGTCCTGTTACACTGTTGATGAGCAATGATCCACTAAGTAATGAAAGCAAACTATTTGAGTTTCGTATAAGTTAGATAAGAAATTACTTCCTTTGCAATATGTCCCAGATAGCAAGCATCCATTATCTTTAGTTTCAGTTAGAACAATTTCAATGACAGGAGCCTTTATTAGTGGTGCCAATAAAAGTAAGCATGAAAAAATTGAAATATAGCTGCTTTGTTCTGTTTGTTATCAGGAAACTTGGTACACAAATACATATTTCAACCTGAAACATATCTGAAGGTATACCTTAAAAATGAGGGCAACAACTGGAATAGCCTCAAATGGGTTTGCATGAATTTTCTTGGGAAGATCAAGTCACCTGACTATAAATAAGAAATATAGGAACTGTTTCATGCTTATCAAGAACTGGTTGTTCGCATGTCATTCAAAGTTCACTTCCAAGATTTCCATTTAGTTTAATTCTCACCCACTTTAATGATGTTTAAATGTTAGTGATTAAATGGGTAAAAGATTTCACCATGACACGATGAAAAATTGTTACCATGGTTTTTGGAATGAGGCAATAACAGCAGATTATTGCTGGATATGTACTGTGATAATATAGAGAAATCACATACACAACAATCCACTAATAAGTATTTTTACCTTGCAATTGCAATAACTCACTATATTTTTCCCTATTTGTGAACAATTAAAATGGAAGCAATACTTCATAGTTTTTATATTTGTTTTTCATCAAATTAATGTAGACAACAGCAGTTTTCTATATCTTTTTCTAATGGAATGTGATATGTACATTTTCACATAATTTTCATAAAGTGTAATATCCTTTTTGGAAATCCCTCAACAATTTGACAAGAGTGGAGAAAAATAAAAATCAGTTTAGGCACTGATATTGATAGGTTTTAGGTTTAATTAAGTTGCTCAAAAATAATAATCTGAGATTATGCATTTGTTTTGAAATAGGTGGTTTATGGATTATATGAGTTAGCTTAAAATAGACTATACAGGATGAAAATAAACCAAAATTCAGCTAAAACAGTTGGTCTAGAAAAATGTAACTTTATTTCTGGATTTATATATTATGATTAAGTGGCCCTAAATGATCGCTACTGCTGATTCATCAATCTGTTTATATTTAATATTTATAAAATGTCCTTTCATACTAGTTATCAGTAATGTTAAGTTTTACCAAGGTAAACCCATTACAGTCCAAACAACTAAATTGGCAAATGCTCATTTTTTTTTATAATTAGAAATTATATGTTTTTTAGCAAAACTAGGTAAACTTTTTACTACCTCAAGGATGATTAGTAAATTGTTTAAAATTGTAATAATCTTTAATTTTCTTCAGAGCAGAAACATCTACAACAACTTCTGATACTTAAATGTATCTATGTACAAAATTTGTATTAAAATTATTAATCAATGCAATGTTGATAGAACATTTATATTTTCTGTCAAATTCTTTTATATTATGGGGTATATTTATTAACCTATAAACTATTAAATACAACAAATTGATGATAAAATAACTCATACAGTGGCAGTAGAAAAAACAATAGTATTGAATTGTTGATGATGTAAACGATTTTGCAAAACTAGTCTTATCATATATTAATATCAAAGATGAATGAAGTTTGGTCATAAATTACAATTTATTAAAGCAATGTTCAGGGGTTTTCTATGTTTATTTTTGACATTCTTTACTAAGGTAAAAACCCATTAACTTCCATGACTAAAAATAAATGCTGTTAAAATCATATGTAAGTAATAGGTATTGAAGCTCGAGGATCTACTTGGGAGCCAACCAGGAGCTGCAGAAGTGTACTCCATGGGGCTTTCCACAGGGCAATACCTGGAAAACAAAATACCCCCCTTGCGGATAGAAGTGGATAAGTGACTTTCATGCATCAACCCCTCCAGAAAGACTACAGATAACTGCAGTCAAACTGCCAGTGATCTAGCACACCATGCTACTAGCTCTGCAGGCTAGTACCCAGGACATTAAGTTGTCCCTCAACCCTGCTTAGGAAGGAAGATCTGCCACACGTAACCAATACCCATGGGTATCGGGAACCACTGTTGCACTAAAACCTACCAATCCAAATTACTCTCCTCAAAAACTTCGGTCCGAGGTGCTTCTAGTAACATCAGAAGTAGCACGAGTGCTAAGGATCTGCAGCGCTCACACCACAATTTAAGGGGTTGGAAGCTCTCTTCTAAGGGAGGTAATAGGCAATCAACTTATCTTCATATGTTATGCCATATGGTCAAATACACAGTCATTTCTTCAGGGATATTAATAATCAAATCTCATGTAAGTGACAATATCAGATTCAGATACAAAGGTCATTGGAAAAGTAAGTGGGAAATCTGAGAAAAATTAAGTAAAATTTGAGTATTTTTCTAATGAAGTCTGCTATAGACCTAAGATTCACTCCAAGCACATTCTGAGGGGCTCTAAGTAAAGGTTCAGGAACATACTTAAACATTACTCATACCTAGAGGAATTTAGGAACAATGAGTTCAAATTAATTAAATTATTAAAAATGTTAGTAGCAGTATTCAAACACTGTAGTTAATGGATACAGGTTGAATGTTGGTGTCATTCTTCATAATTTGCCACTTTAAGAGTTCAGATGTTATGTATAAGTAGTAGAACAGCATACTTTGTGATGCAGGTTAGTTATGCTGATGTTTAATGGGTTTCTAGGCCTCAAATAAGAGCTTGTATTTGTAACAGGTAAATTATTTGAAAATAAATAATATAATTATGTATCTATATATTTAGAATGTGGATTAACTAAATATACAGATGAACTCACTGTCACAAGTTGAACTGAATTTTACTGACTACATTTGGTTACATAAATATTTCCACATACTGCACCTTTCATTTATTTGGAGTACTTTAAATTTATCCTCAGGTCCAATATAACCAAATACTGTGGTTATACTGTGCATAGTAATCCTTCCCCATCGCCAATTAAATTTGTGAGCACTTGCTTCCCACCTTTTCACTAAATTTAACCTGCTCCAAATGTCTTCTTTAATTTCTTTTTTTATTTTATCTACCATCCTTATGCACTTTTCCTCTTTCTTAGATTTTCTCATTGGTTTAGTTAATTTGCATTACACACCTCACTAATCTTCTCTAGCCTGATTTCACTATAACCTCACTAATGATACCTTTTCTACATATATAGAGCTGAACAGTATGACCACTCAGCCATCGCATGGCCTTCAAATTGTGGAGCTATCAGCTCAGTGTTATTTTGATATGATATATTAAAAAAGTTAACAATCAACAACCTTGAACCATTCTCATATACAAGAACATTTATACTTACAGCTGCTTGCAGAGGAGGTAACGGTGTTTCAAATTGTGGAGTTATCAGCCTTAGAGGCTCATGTTTAACATTCAATTCTTTGTAAGCCTGAACTGCAGCAGGGACACAGTTGGTATTGATAGAAAACAGATGTTGATTGAAAAGAGACGTGTAGTCAGTAGGTATTTCATCAGCTGATTCTTGCAAGCATACTCTGGGCTTGTCTGCCAGTTTTGAAGTGTCAGGAACCATTATGTAGTCTGAGATCTGTAACACATAACAATATACACTAAAGAATCACTGCCTAGTATAGCAATAACTAGTACAATTATATTACGCATTTGTTAAAGAAATATATACATATAAAAATAAATTGCTTTGAAAAATCCTATTTTGTTTTGTATTTGTCTACTTTTATTTTTCAAGAAAAAACACCTATTCCATCAAATATAAGTTTTCTACTTATTTTCTTGTAGCTTCACAATTTTTATTTTTTATTTAATTCTAAACCTTCATTATCAACAATGCAATTAAAGTATGAGCAAAATGAGTATCTAATCTCCTTACTGGTGTAAAGTACTGGTACTTTACTGGTACTCTTTACTCACTTCTTGTTGCATTTAAGAAAGATCTTCAGTATAATTTACATATTTGTTGTGTTAGATTTATGAAAAACAGATCATAATTGCCATCTTAAATTAGAATTTGTAATTTTCAGAAAAGATATCATATGGATAACCATATGAAAGCAAGAAATTTCAACCCAAATGTTCACAAGCACACTATCAAGTACACTTTGCTACACAAACAACTCAACATGCCAATGATTATAAGTATGATGAGTTTAAGCAAATAATAAAAATTAATGAGAATAATGACGAATAAAATACAAGTATATAAAAAGAACTTCTCTCAACCTTTCCACAAAGTCAAAAGATATGTAGAAGATGTTACACAAATGCAAAACACACACACATATCACAAACCTTATAAAAACCAATGTTATGAAACACATCCCGACCAAAAGATCAGGAATTCCACAATCAATTGTGACGACTGAAGAAAAGATACACACAAACCAGAGCACAGCAAAATCTAAGATACAAAGTCAAACAGAGAAATATGTAGGTTCACATCTCTGGAACAATAAGCACCAAATAAAAAGCTATGTACACTGTTAAGTTCAGTACAATGATCACTACCACTGCACATCTGGGAAAACATTCTTTTATAATGTAATTGAAAACAAAACCTAAAGACTTTAGAAAACCACTATATAAGTTCATCAACAGCCCACTGAGTTCATGGAGGATATCAACAATAAGTATACCAGTCCAAATCTGCTGATAATTAGGCAACGTTACATGAAACGTATTCAGGTAATTAAATGTTAGGTCATGCAACTTAAGTGTATATTCAACTCATACTGCAGATTCGTATTACAACTACAGAATGACTTAAGGCTAAGATAATAAGCACCATGTTAATCACAACATTGTGACCCCAAAATGTATTAGCTGATAATTAAGCATCTGAAAAACACAAGTAAATCATAAGTCAACTGCAGTCACTTTTAGAGTGGTTGCTGGATAAAACATCTGCACAAAATTGAAATACTTGCTTCACTCATTTGCTCCAAAGATGTGCTAATGGATACTATAACACAAAATATGATGCACTTTGAGCATTTAAAGAAACCATTCCTAAATATTAGAAATGAAGAAGATTATCAAATTCAGAGCCTCAAAGCTCTTAAATATGCAGAAAAGTTATGTAGGAAGGTAAACCCCTTCCAAACAACAATGATCTCATTTACATACAAAAATAAAATGCAGGATTTTAGAACTCCTATTCCATTTAATGAACAATTGCAGATTAGCTCCAGTGTCAAATATCTGGGACTATTATTAAACAGAAAACTTATATGGAATCTACATTTGCAAAAGATAATTAAAGGGAAAATGGCACTTATGATAACCAGAAGAACCATTGCCTCCCCAAGAATTTCAGTAGAAAAGGAAGAAAAACAAGAAAATTCATTAACTTTAAAGAGAGTCGATTAAAGACACTAGACAACACTTACTTTTAAATTTTTCCGGAACTAGTTTCAGAGGCTTTGCCTCTATCATCGGCCGGCTCTCGACTGATTCTCGTTGGTGTAGCTGACGATACCTTGTCACAGGTCTCCTCTGGTGGCGGCTCAAGGAACTTGCTGAACAAATCCTTCTGGGGGATGTCGAAATTGAATACTTTGTTCCTATTTTTTGAAATGAAGATTTGTTCCCATGTGGATAGTTCTTGTTTTCCTGATGTATGTTTCAGTAGTTTTGGTTCTGGATTTATGTTGTGGTTTTTTTCCCAAAAATGTGTGGCAACTGCTGATTTTTCTAATTGTTTATATTTTATGTTTCTAAAGTGTTCCTTTGCTCTTGTTTCTAAATTTCTTTTTGTTTTTCCAATATAAATTTGACTACAGTCATTGCATTCAATTTGATATATACCAGATTTTTTGTTTGATGGAATAGCATCTTTGATGTTTGAGCAAATTAGGTTTTTTAAGGAGAAATGGTTGACTGGTGCTAGTTTAATATTTTGTTTTTTGAAGACTTTTTTGAATTTATCATAGGCCCATGGATGGTAAGTGAATTTTTTGAAAATCATATTAGTTTCTGTAGATGAGAGAGTTGTGGTTTCCTTTAGTAGCTTCTTCTTTTTTGCTAAGCTCACTTTTTTGTCCACTAATGATTTGGGAAATTTATTTTTTTGTGCTATTTCAATTATTTTGTTGTATTCTGTTTTGTATTCTTCTGCTGTGAGAGGGATATTTACCAGTCTGTGTGCTAAACTATTGAAGATTGCCTGTTTGTGGGATCTTGGGTTGTAGCCATTAGCTTTTATGTAGTTGTCTGTCTGTGTTGGTTTTCTGTAAATGCCAAAGTTTAGTCTGTTTTTATTCCTCATTATTTTTAGATCCAAAAATGGTAAATGCTCGTCTTTTTCTATTTCTACAGTGAATTTGATGCTTTTTTCTTGGATATTTAAAAGTTTTAGTGCATCACTGATGTGTTTTTGCAAAGATGTCATCTACATATCGTTGCCAGAGTTTGAACATCCAAGGGAAACCTTTGTTGATCCTTATTTCTAATGCACTCATGTACAGATCGGCCAGGAGGGTGATAGTGGGTTGCCCATTGCTAACCCTGAAGTTTGGTGATAATATTTTGTTTGAAACTGGAAGAAATTTTGTTCTATGCATAATTTGGTTAGTTCAATGTAGTCTGAAATTTCAGATGATGCCATTCCAAGTGATTTGAGCCATTTTTCTATCAACGGTGGGAGTTGATTAACTGGTATGCTGGGAAACAGTGATTTAACATCAAATGAGACATCAAATTTCAGACTACATTGAACTAACCAAATTATGCATAGAACAAAATTTCTTCCAGTTTCAAACAAAATATTATCACCAAACTTCAGGGTTAGCAATGGGCAACCCACTATCACCCTTCCTGGCCGATCTGTACATGAGTGCATTAGAAATAAGGATCAACAAAGGTTTCCCTTGGATGTTCAAACTCTGGCAACGATATGTAGATGACATCTTTGCAATAGTACCAAAAAAACACATCAGTGATGCACTAAAACTTTTAAATATCCAAGAAAAAAGCATCAAATTCACTGTAGAAATAGAAAAAGACGAGCATTTACCATTTTTGGATCTAAAAATAATGAGGAATAAAAACAGACTAAACTTTGGCATTTACAGAAAACCAACACAGACAGACAACTACATAAAAGCTAATGACTACAACCCAAGATCCCACAAACAGGCAATCTTCAATAGTTTAGCACACAGACTGGTAAACATCCCTCTCACAGCAGAAGAATACAAAACAGAATACAACAAAATAATTGAAATAGCACAAAAAAATAAATTTCCCAAATCATTAGTGGACAAAAAAGTGAGCTTAGCAAAAAAGAAGAAGCTACTAAAGGAAACCACAACTCTCTCATCTACAGAAACTAATATGATTTTCAAAAAATTCACTTACCATCCATGGGCCTATGATAAATTCAAAAAAGTCTTCAAAAAACAAAATATTAAACTAGCACCAGTCAACCATTTCTCCTTAAAAAACCTAATTTGCTCAAACATCAAAGATGCTATTCCATCAAACAAAAAATCTGGTATATATCAAATTGAATGCAATGACTGTAGTCAAATTTATATTGGAAAAACAAAAAGAAATTTAGAAACAAGAGCAAAGGAACACTTTAGAAACATAAAATATAAACAATTAGAAAAATCAGCAGTTGCCACACATTTTTGGGAAAAAAACCACAACATAAATCCAGAACCAAAACTACTGAAACATACATCAGGAAAACAAGAACTATCCACATGGGAACAAATCTTCATTTCAAAAAATAGGAACAAAGTATTCAATTTCGACATCCCCCAGAAGGATTTGTTCAGCAAGTTCCTTGAGCCGCCACCAGAGGAGACCTGTGACAAGGTATCGTCAGCTACACCAACGAGAATCAGTCGAGAGCCGGCCGATGATAGAGGCAAAGCCTCTGAAACTAGTTCCGGAAAAATTTAAAAGTAAGTGTTGTCTAGTGTCTTTAATCGACTCTCTTTAAAGTTAATTTATCATAACAACACTGTTTTCAACACTTCCAAGAAAGTAATTGTAAGAAAATTCATGTCAAAGAATATTTTATTTGCTCTGGATACATTTTCAAAATTTATTCCTGAACATCTGCTGTGCTACAGACAATTTGACAGCTACTTAGATTCCAGTAACCAGTTTCGCAGGCTCATTCAATACTAAATATTTCTGTATTTACGCATTCATAATCTTGAATACCATACTTCATAGGTTTCAACTCTTAAAGGAAGTTAATTGAGAGTGTGCCTAGGGATCCTAGGTGTAAAATTTCCATAATTCTGCAATAGAAAAAGGAGGGCAAGGTAGGAGATACAAAGAACAGCGAATAAACGAAAAGGCTGCTAAACACAGGGTAAAGCAGCACCTTACAAGGTAGTGGTAAACATGATAAAATTTGATACAAATTTTCATCATGAATCAGGAGCTTTACCTCCCATGTGCAAGAATACCAGTTCCAGTAAAAGGTCAAGCACAATGGAATAAAACTATAAAATGAAAAGGTGTCCTGCTGGTGAACTTAAAATACTTGGAAACAGCAATTTTGTTAGGAGCTGTGTTTAAATGCCAACCTCAAATATATTGGCAGCGATGAAAAGTGTCAACCTGTTACGTTGTAATGTTAGATTTTAGAAAAAAATTCATAACAAATGTAATTTTAAAGCAACATCAAAAATGTAAAAAGTGAATTCTGACATTTAATTTCTGCAGAATACGCTATTAACTAACAGAATTATTAGACAGCAAATATATATCCAGTGCATGTTCAATTACAGCAACAAGGAGTATTAATTTTTTTATTGTGATTTCAGATCAAATGTTACATATTTCTTTTGAAATAACACGAATGATATTTAGCACTACAAAAATATACTCAATTACAAATAAAATACTTATAAACACATCTTAATAACTGTATTATGTTACATAAAAAATATGCAAAATTTTACTCACCAGTATTAATGATTTTAGGGTGACTTGCATAAAGAATATATACACCTTTTGTCTATTGTTGCTGTTTTCCAACACTAGTCATAGCATTATACCACAAATCTAAGAATTTTCTGTTTACGTACATAAATATAAAAATAATTATAATTAGTAGCTATGGGTTCAAAAATTAAAGTATAAAACATAAATTAAAAAGACAATCCTTACTTTGCCAAGTTAAGCATTTCTAACCACTTTCCTCACTGTCAGAGTATCTATATCACATCTATATCACATGAAATAACTATCATCCCTCCTTGGCACAAAAACATTGTGAGAATAACTTGCCATTTTCATTTTTACAGGTTATAAACAGAAATGAACAGGATATGGTCAAACTGTATTGCTGAGCGT
The DNA here is from genome assembly GCA_030765055.1 of Mantis religiosa. NCBI lineage: Eukaryota > Metazoa > Arthropoda > Insecta > Mantodea > Mantidae > Mantis > Mantis religiosa. Next base: position 62,288,728 of record CM060952.1, on the reverse strand, counting down.
TGGAAATACCATCCTTCAAATAACACATTTAATGACCAAGAAACATACCATTAGAAAAAAGAAATTTTGCTCTTTTCAATGTCATAAAAGGCATACCTATAGGATGCTTCAAAATAGGTTTACAACCTCACAAACATGCATTGATTATATTAACAATGGTAGTCTATACTCGGTATAGCATAGTCGATTATATCGATGGTCGGCGTTTAGGGCAGAAACTCCCTTAAGAGGTGTGGCAACAAGGGGGTTAAGCACTTCTCAGAGAAATAACCCATTATCTTGTGAATAGATTTAAGAAAACAGGATATATTCTTGATGGCAAAGCAAAATTCAATCACTGTGTTCTCACCTTAATGACAGTGGATGAAAGTTAGACCATGTCCTCAGAAAGCTGAGGAAGCTTACAGAGGAATCACGAATTTTACAAACCTTACCTTTAAATGGCACCAAATTTAATCCTGGAGTGGTCGCGCGGCCTCTCACAGATGCCAGGTGTACTTTGTTTACTCACTATTGCTGAACACATGCACTGGCGGGCTTTTGGCGCCATCTATCTTCCAGTTTCCTAAATACTAACCTATCTTCCTCATCAACACCACATTAGTTGCACTACAGTGCTGGAGGGAAGAGGTTGTTACTGAAGCTGCATCGTTGGAGTCTAGCAGATGCCACGCGACCTTCCATGTTATTGAAGGCAAGTATTCTATTTTGTTTGTTTAATGTAGTATTATTTAATATTTATTAGCAACAGCTCTTGCTAATACGTATTTATTTATCCTCAGATTCATTATGACCTCACAGAAAACCTACAATCTGGAAAATCCACGAGACAGCGAAATTGTACTCTGGCTTTTGGAGGAAGATGATGAATCAGGTGATGACTTCAGCATTATAGTGATGTTGAAGAAGACTGTGTGGAAACACAAGAAGAAAATACGGACACTGAGCAAAAAGCAGACTCCAGCGATAGTGATAGTGATAATCAGGTTGACGAATATTTTCTGGGCAGGAACACTTATACAAAATGGTCAAAAGTATGTCCACCAAAAAATGTTTGCACTCGAAGACAAAACATTGTCAGTCATTTACCAGGTGAGTAAGGTGCCGCAAAGAATGCCGTAACACCAGCTGATGTTGGGAATACCTTTTTGACAATGACTTGCTCTCTAGCATTGTTGAATACACTAATAAGAAGATATCTGAAGTACAGGGACATTATTCCAGAGAAAGGGATGCTCATCTGACAGACGTAACTGAAATAAAAGCTCTGTTAGGAATCCTGTATTTATGTGCAGCAAGAAAAGACAACCATACACACACCCAAGATATATGGGCGTCCAATAAAATAGGAATTGAGTTATGTCATCTGATAACGACTGAGAGGAAAGAAAGAAGTGTGATAATTTAGCTCTTATGCATGAGATATTTACTTCCTTTGTTTTTTTTTCTTGTTTTTTTGTAATTTACGTCCTCCAACGTTAAGTCATATCGGACGATGAATGAAATTAGTGAAATGATGCTCAAATGAGCCCAGGGTACATAGAGCTTAGAGTTACCTGACATTTGCCTTTCAGAACAAGGGAAAACTCCGGAAAAAACCTTATCCAGGTATCTCACCCTGACCGAGATTCAAACTCGGGACATCTTGAACGTGAGGCAGACACACTACCACCACACTACTGAGGCAGGGGACTACTTCCTTTGTGGAAAATTGTAAAATGCCTATTCAGCTGGAGAGTACTGCAAAATTGATGAAAAGCTGGACGCTTTCAGGGGCATTTTGTTTCTTCAGGCAGTACATCCCTAGCAAACCAAGTAAGTATGGTCTAAAAATATTTGCTTTGGTGGATGCTAGGATGTATTACACCGCCAATCTAGAAATATATATGCTGGTAAACAGCCTGCAGGGCCATTTGCAATTAGCAACAAACCAGCAGATGTTGTGAAACATCTCACTTCTCAGGATCTGCAAGTAATATAACCACAGACAATTCGTTCACCTCCTTAGAATTAGCTGATCACTTGTTTCAGAAGAATCTTACTCTGGTTGGAACTATGAAAAAGAATAAACCTGAAATTCCGCCAGAGTTTACACAAACAAGAATTGGGAGGTGGGAGAAACACTGTTTGGGTTTCAGAAAAACTCAACTCTAGTGTCATATGTTGCCAAGAAAAACATGGTGGTTCTGATACTCTCGACAATGCATCATGATAATGCAATTGATGCCACATCTGGTGATAAGAAAAAACCAGAAATGATAACATTTTATAATGCAACCAAATCAGGAGTCGATACTGTCGATCAGCTCAGCTGTGCAGTATGTATAACGTGTCCAGAAAAACTAACAGCGATGGTTGTTTTTTATAGCACGATGAACATTGCAGCTATAAATGCACAAATAATATACTATGCAAAAAATACTGATGCTAGCACCAGGCATAGTGAATTTCTGAAACTCCTAGCACGTAAATAAATATTAAAAGCAGAAGCATTATTAACAGTGAAGTATTCTTCATACTTAAATTTGAATTTATGAGTCACTATGTTTACACTCAGTCTTCACTTACTTGTTGTTGTATAATTGAAACGTTTTCAAGATCATTCGATCTCATCATCAGCTGTTTGGTGACTAGATGAACCTTCCTCTTCTTCCACTACTACGGAGTTCCGATCACTCTGCCATCTGGTGTTAGGGGCACTAAGTTTTAATACTTCATTTAATGCCGGGATTTCAAAATTTATAACTTTATCACGGTTTTTGTTTATGAAAATTTTTTCCCAAATATCCAATTCTATGGGTGTACTTAAAGATTTTAACAGTTTAATGTTGTGGCCAATGTTGTGGTTTTCTGTCCAAAAATGGTGTGAAACTGCAGATTTTTCTGTTTGTTTCAACTTAATGTTCCTTTGGTGTTCTTTTTGCCTGGTTAACATGTTTCTCTTAGTTTTTCCTATGTAGCTTTTTTCACAGGTTTCACAATTAATCTGATATATTCCTGATTTCAAATTGTTGGGGATTGTATTTTTCAGTGGTTTATTTAGCAGGTTCCTCAGAGTGAATTTGTTTTGGGGTGCTAGTTTTAAGTTTAGTCTTTTGAAGATTCGTTCAAATTTTCTAAAAGCCCATGGATGGTAGGTGAATTTTCTATATTGCCAATTTGTGTTATTAAGTGGTGTGAGAGTGGTATTTTTTGATCTTATCTTCAGTTTTTCTTTCCTCTTCATCATATTCCTTATGATGGCTGGGTTGAATCCATTTAATACCGCTATGTCTTTTATGTGTTGTTGTTCTTTCAAAAATTCATCCTTACTCAGTGGGACGTTGTATAGCCGGTGAATTAGACTTCTAAAGGCAGCTAGTTGATGTGAAACTGGGTTGTATTCATTTTTCTTTATGTAATTATCTATGTGTGTGGGCTTCCTGTATATTCCAAAATCTACACCATGATGATTTCTAGTTATCTTGAGGTCCAGAAAGGGTAGGGTGTTGTCTCTTTCTACTTCCATAGTAAATTGGATGTGATTATCTTGCAGGTTTAGTAATTTTAGAGAATCTTCTCTAAGTTTTTCTGGAATGATAGCAAAAATATCATCAACATATCTCTGCCAAAATTTATAAATCTGTGGGAAGGCCTTTACTATGTGTGTTTCAAAATAGCTCATGTATAGGTCTGCTAAAATAGGCGAAAGTGGGCTCCCCATTGCTAAACCTTTTGATTGTCTGTAGAATTTTTGGTTAAACATGAAGTAATTATTCCTTATGCATAAATCTGTAAGATTGATAATATCATCTATTTCTCTGGGGTCCGTTGTAGTCTGGGTTAGCCATTTTTTGAGGAATGTAGGTATTTCTTCTACTGGAATGCTTGTAAAAAGTGCCTTAACGTCAAAAGAAACAAGTATGTGATTTTCCGGGATGTTGTATTTCTGTAGGTGGTTTATCAATTCTAAGGAGTTTTTTATTCCCAAACTTTGAAATTTGTCATATGATTTTAATTTTCTTACTAACCATTTTGCTATGTGGTATGTAGGTGAATTGATGCCATTGATGATGGGCCTCATGCTGTTGTCTTGTTTGTGGATTTTTGGCAGACAGTACAACCTTGGTAGTGTGGGGTTGGACGATTTTAAGTTGTATTTTTCAGATGTACTTAATGTTTTTGTAATTGATAAGGCTTTATTAACAGAGGTGATACTTTTGGATAATGGATTTTTTGGAATTTTTTCATATTCTGGACTTTCTAACATAAGGTTTACTCTCTGAATATAGTCTTCTGTCTCCATTATTACTAGAGAATTACCTTTGTCGGCTTTTAGGTATACCACAGGCTTCTTATTTAAATTTCTTATTGTTTTGTTGTTAGTATTATTGTATGTTGGGGATAACTGCTTTATTATATCCAGACATTCAATTTTGGCTTTGGTTAAGTTTTCGTCTTTTAGGTTATGTGTGGCTATTTCTATGTCGGCGATAAAATCGTCTTTATTACTTGAGAAGTTCACACACGTATTGAAACCTTTCTGGAGTAATCTAATTTCATCGGTTGTAAACTTTTGTTGCGAAAGGTTTATTACGTTAACTTGCTCTTTGAAGTCCCGGTGTTTTGGCTGATGAGGGTGTTCCAGTTGCCGTTCTTTTAACAGTTTGAATTTATTTTTAAGTCTTTCGTTTTTCTTAATCATTAATGTGTTTAATTTTTCGTGAACCTGCATTTCGAAATTTTGCCAATTTTGCCAGACGAAAACTTAACCAAAGCCAAAATTGAATGTCTGGATATAATAAAGCAGTTATCCCCAACATACAATAATACTAACAACAAAACAATAAGAAATTTAAATAAGAAGCCTGTGGTATACCTAAAAGCCGACAAAGGTAATTCTCTAGTAATAATGGAGACAGAAGACTATATTCAGAGAGTAAACCTTATGTTAGAAAGTCCAGAATATGAAAAAATTCCAAAAAATCCATTATCCAAAAGTATCACCTCTGTTAATAAAGCCTTATCAATTACAAAAACATTAAGTACATCTGAAAAATACAACTTAAAATCGTCCAACCCCACACTACCAAGGTTGTACTGTCTGCCAAAAATCCACAAACAAGACAACAGCATGAGGCCCATCATCAATGGCATCAATTCACCTACATACCACATAGCAAAATGGTTAGTAAGAAAATTAAAATCATATGACAAATTTCAAAGTTTGGGAATAAAAAACTCCTTAGAATTGATAAACCACCTACAGAAATACAACATCCCGGAAAATCACATACTTGTTTCTTTTGACGTTAAGGCACTTTTTACAAGCATTCCAGTAGAAGAAATACCTACATTCCTCAAAAAATGGCTAACCCAGACTACAACGGACCCCAGAGAAATAGATGATATTATCAATCTTACAGATTTATGCATAAGGAATAATTACTTCATGTTTAACCAAAAATTCTACAGACAATCAAAAGGTTTAGCAATGGGGAGCCCACTTTCGCCTATTTTAGCAGACCTATACATGAGCTATTTTGAAACACACATAGTAAAGGCCTTCCCACAGATTTATAAATTTTGGCAGAGATATGTTGATGATATTTTTGCTATCATTCCAGAAAAACTTAGAGAAGATTCTCTAAAATTACTAAACCTGCAAGATAATCACATCCAATTTACTATGGAAGTAGAAAGAGACAACACCCTACCCTTTCTGGACCTCAAGATAACTAGAAATCATCATGGTGTAGATTTTGGAATATACAGGAAGCCCACACACATAGATAATTACATAAAGAAAAATGAATACAACCCAGTTTCACATCAACTAGCTGCCTTTAGAAGTCTAATTCACCGGCTATACAACGTCCCACTGAGTAAGGATGAATTTTTGAAAGAACAACAACACATAAAAGACATAGCGGTATTAAATGGATTCAACCCAGCCATCATAAGGAATATGATGAAGAGGAAAGAAAAACTGAAGATAAGATCAAAAAATACCACTCTCACACCACTTAATAACACAAATTGGCAATATAGAAAATTCACCTACCATCCATGGGCTTTTAGAAAATTTGAACGAATCTTCAAAAGACTAAACTTAAAACTAGCACCCCAAAACAAATTCACTCTGAGGAACCTGCTAAATAAACCACTGAAAAATACAATCCCCAACAATTTGAAATCAGGAATATATCAGATTAATTGTGAAACCTGTGAAAAAAGCTACATAGGAAAAACTAAGAGAAACATGTTAACCAGGCAAAAAGAACACCAAAGGAACATTAAGTTGAAACAAACAGAAAAATCTGCAGTTTCACACCATTTTTGGACAGAAAACCACAACATTGGCCACAACATTAAACTGTTAAAATCTTTAAGTACACCCATAGAATTGGATATTTGGGAAAAAATTTTCATAAACAAAAACCGTGATAAAGTTATAAATTTTGAAATCCCGGCATTAAATGAAGTATTAAAACTTAGTGCCCCTAACACCAGATGGCAGAGTGATCGGAACTCCGTAGTAGTGGAAGAAGAGGAAGGTTCATCTAGTCACCAAACAGCTGATGATGAGATCGAATGATCTTGAAAACGTTTCAATTATACAACAACAAGTAAGTGAAGACTGAGTGTAAACATAGTGACTCATAAATTCAAATTTAAGTATCCTAGCACGTAATCTAGCTGAGGATTTATATAGAATAAAAAGAAGTATTTCAGAAAGTGGAGTGCCATTGTTACTAAAATTAGGCAAGTGAGTCAACCTTGTATATACTTTTCTCCACTTACAAGTTTTTTATGAAGACTAGTTTCTGGGGACCTCTCCCCTATCGTCAGCTCTGTGGTAGACTCACTCTACCACAGAGCTGACGATAGGGGAGAGGTCCCCAGAAACTAGTCTTCATAAAAAACTTGTAAGTGGAGAAAAGTATATACAAGGTTGACTCACTTGCCTAATTTTAGTAGCTGAGGATTACTTGCGCTGACATTCTGAGTGCTCATCATTGGCAAGAAATCTCAAACGAGATATTCAGAGTCTTTTTCCAGATGAAGGTGCGGTGCAACCTACAGAAGAAGACCAAGGTGTAAAAAGACAGAGATGCAGTGAATGTGGTTGTTCAAAAAAGTGATACACAAAGTACAGATACCACAGCTGCAAAAAATTTCTGTGTTTAGAACATGCACAGCAAGTGTGCGCTGACTGTTAATTGTAGTGCTGAGTAAATGTGATATTTACATTATAAACTATAAGATGCATTAAATAAGAATGCTTACATATAAGGACTGTAATAATATTTTCTAAAAATGGTGTGATAACGGTTTTTCACCTTTCTGATGAACGAGATTATAACTTATGTAATGTAGCAATCAACAGTTTTCTGGAATACATTTATACTTAAAACACAGAAAAATAAAACATATTACACTGCTCATAATGTATACATCTATTTCATTTTACTGAATTAGTACTTTTACAATCATAAAACCAAACAAATGTAACAAAATGTACATTGTTAACGCAAGAATGCTCTTGGCATCTGTGAGACTCCACACGACCTACAATGAAACAATATCCGTGCGACCACTGCAGGGTTAAAGTTTATTAGATATCTGTAGTTCAAGAATGGCCCAAGGACCTAATTTCCAACAGCCATGAAGAAGGTACCTATTTGATTTCTGATTGTACTTAGATTTCTCATGCAAATTATATGTGCTTAAGTTTAAGGGGCTATGAATACAAATTTTGCAACAACAGCGTGCTTCCTGGTGCCAAGAAAATTCTTGCTGAGCCAGCTACCCAAATAAAGGCTCTGTAGAATGGTTAATAAAAATGTATGCATGTTACTACAATTACATAAGCCGACTGCGTTTCAACAGCACATATTTAATGTGCATTGCACATTTAGATATCACAACATGTAGCTAAGCAACTGAGATATCACATATATTCTTAATTTATAGATGAGTCGTATTTATTACACATCTGCTTCACTTACGTACCTATTTTGAGGACATGTTTCGCAAATCACCGTTTGCATCTTCGGCTCTTATGCGACTCCGAGACTGGAGTCGCATAAGAGCCGAAGATGCAAACGGTGATTTGCGAAACATGTCCTCAAAATAGGTACGTAAGTGAAGCAGATGTGTAATAAATACGACTCATCTATACATTAATAATTACTTCGCTTCACTGTGGTGTTCCAATACAGTTAAATCTCGACATATATTCTGTTCAGCTCTCTATTTTCAATTTGAATAATTGTATTACAGTGAAGCAAAAGTCAGCATTTATAAAATGTTGCTCATTAGGTATCTATACATATACTATCATTTTGATAAATGTTTTTTTTTTTATAATCAATGAGCTTCTTTCAAACCAAAATAAAGTTTGGTAACTATAACATAACATTATTTTATACAGCACTCTGTCAAAGCACTATAAAGCAATTTATAAGTACAGAAAAATAATTGAGTTCACTAATTCATTAGCAAATAAAAATTAAAATGTTAAATACTTTAAATAGTCAACCTGAAAAATTCAATGTCATGGCCAGGATTTGAACCACGGATCTCCTAGTTTCCGTCCAGGCAGTCTTACCCATTGAGCTACCATGGCCAACGTGCCGTCCTGATGGAAATCAGGAGATCCGTGGTTCAAACCTGGTCATTGCATTGAATTTCTCAGGTTGACTCCATCCATTTAAAACCTTAGCCTATATATGGCTAGTGTGAAGAAATTATTAATTTCCATCAATTAACCTAAATGTTAAATACTTGTTTCAGTCTTTACTGATTTACTCACTTGTACTAATATTTTAATTCTATAAATAAAAATAATGTTATACCAGACAGTTCTTAAACCATTTTTTCACTGTAAAGAAAGAATACTGAGATGAAAACCAATACTAAAGATTGAAATAAGCCCCTGAACCTTGCACATTATTTAAACCAAACAGTATGTTATGCATCAAGGATCAAGAGATCATATACATAATGTCAAAACACTTATCTATCTTAGGGCAAGCTATACAGATAGATCATACTTATTGCTATTTACCTCTGGATCATCAGCATCTATTTGATTCAGCTCAATATCTGAAGTCATCAAAAACCTAAATAGCACATCTCTTATTTTATCATTATCTTCTTTATCAATATATTTGTCTGAAAAGATGTGTGTTGAGCCTAACACTGCCAGTTTTCCTGGTGTTTGGCTTGAATTTGTATACAAGGCACAAACTGGCCTATTTAATGGGAAAGCTACACTTCCTGTAGACAGCACTGCTACTGCTGGACGCGCCACATTCAACGTGGCTCCAAACGGATATACAAACGTCAAGGCCCTGAAATCAAGATTAACATTCATTCCAGAGCAAAAACCAAACAATCAATCTAAAATACCATGAAAATGTGTTACATGGCTGTATGACTGACACAACTATCTAATTTGTGAAAGTGTAGAGCCAGACTGAAAAATTCAATGCCATAGCCGGGATTTGAACCACGGATCTTCTGGTTTCCGTCCAGCTGCTCTAACCATTTGAGCTACTATGGCCAATGTGCCAACATGACATTAAATTCTCCAACTGACTCGTGTTTCTCCCGGTAAACCACTAGGAGTTCTCAAACACATGAGACAACTACCTTAATGGCAACTTACTATGCTGTAAGTACTTTAAGGCACGGGCTTTATAGTTCGGTTCACTATTAGGTACAATTAATTTCTATCCAATTTGTGTTTAACAACAAACTGCCTATTAAGAGGTAGTACACTTTTCTCCCTTATTCTTGGTCAATGTACTGTTTAGTTCAAGGTCTATCAGGAATTTGAAATTACCCCTCTGTATCCAGGGTTCCGCCAAATGCTCTGTGAGTCTTTTCATTAGGGCAACACCTTATTACTTAGAAAGGTCCCCTTTCAGGTGGAATTGGATGCGCTACTTACATGCATCAACCCAAATGGTAAGACTACCAAAAAACTTTGGTCGGGTCACCAGAAATCTAGCACATAGCTACTAAGCTATCCGGTTAGTACCAGAAATTCTTTTTAAACCATCTGGGTGGCTATGCCAGCCAGACATACCCAATAATCATGAAGTTGGGAACTACAGAAACCAACCCAATCCGAATGGCTTTCCTTTGGGAGCAGCTCAAATGTTCAGCCCGCAAACTTCTGGTAACATCAGAAGTACAAGTGGTAAGGATCCACAGCGCTCACACCACAGCAGCTGAAGAGGTTGGAACCCTCCCCTACGACTACTGCATTGACACCATGCCAATCTGAACAGGTCCCCTTTGGGGACATGATGTTTCATGTTCAACTGCTGTAATTATTAATGTTCATTATGAAAAGATTAATATAGATGTATGGGGTGAATAATCCTTCCTGACTCCTGTTTTGGTGTTGCAGGCGGCAGATCATCAGTGTTGAGGCCACCAGGAACAGTGGTGGCAGCTCTGATGAGCAGAATCTATATTTTTTTGTAACTGTCTGGTGTAGGTTGGCTACTCTGCCGATAGAAGCTTGCGAGGCATCATGGACAGTGTGTAGAAGCAAGTGTTTTGTAATCACAGTTTGTAATGCAGTTATTTGTGGTAATAAATAGTTATTTGAAAGTGTAACTGATTTGATTAGTGAGCTACCAGGGAGATGTTATTGCTCGTAACATTTTTTGGTCCTAGTGTAACTGATTTGATTAGTGAGCTACCAGGGAGATGTTATTGCTCGTAACATTTTTTGGTCCTCCGGGCCGGATGTGACAGTGGAAGTGTGAAATATTCGTGGCAAGCATGTTTGCATCGCTAACCTAGCCATGTTGGAATCTGGAAGCATGCAGTGAACCAGCCGGCCATACCGTCACAGTAGCCTTGTGCAGCAGCCTCTCGGCCAGTTCGCGCCTGCGCAAGAGAGCCAAGCAGACTACACAGGCAGACGACACAAGCAGAATCATTGCCAACCTATGAATCTATACAGCGGCGAGCGAAAGCAGTTTACGACGACTACCAAGGACTTCTAGCGTTGTTCTCGGCAACCAAAGGACTTGGACTTCGACTGCCGGTAAGTACAGACTGGTTTATTATTCCTTTTCGTTTCCATTCCCACAGTCACAATGGATAGTGATCAGAAACGTGCCTTAGTAAAAAAACGGGCAACAGTAAAGTCTTGTGTGACAAGAATAGCCTCATTTGTAAACGGCTTTCAAGAGGGCAACATTAACGACATCATCGTTCGGAAGCGAGCTTTATTAAGCAAAATTGAGGAGTATAACCAAATACAGACCCAGTTAGAAGTAGCAGATCCTAACGATGAATCTAACGATGCAGATAGGGAAACATTTGAAGAGTTGTGCTTCGAAACCGAGTCTAAAATTGAGACAGTGCTAAATACAGGAGCTCAGTCATCACTGCCATCTATGAGCAACGACAATACAAATAACAGTGTATTAAAGCTTCCATCCATTTCATTGCCAAAATTCAATGGAGCTTTATCAGATTTTATGCATTTTCTTGATACTTTTGACGCTCTTATCATTAATAATTCCAGCCTCACAGATATTCAGCGTTATTATTACCTTCTGTCATGCTTATCTGGTGAACCTCACCAATTGATAGAAAACCTGCCTGTTACTCAGGACAATTTCAAGGCCGCTTGGGAACTCATACGCAGCAGATATCACAACCCCAGGTTAATTTCGGATATTCACATTAAGGAGTTGCTTAATTTACCAAGTGCTAAACACGACTCCCCTAAGGAACTGAGGCTGCTAATAAATCAGCTGTGCAGTAACTTAAATGCAGTAGAAGCACTCAAGATAGAAACGCCACTGCAGGACATGTTACTCAGCCATTTGCTTTTAGAACGCATTAGCATCAACTTGAGAAAGCAGTGGGAAACCCGTACTGCAGGTGATGTTCAACCCAAGCTTAAAGACTTAATTCAGTTTTTGGAGCATAATTGTCAAACTCTAGAAATTGTGGCTTCCAACAAAATGGTAACAACAAGCCAGGATGATGCAAAACGAAGTCTGAATACAAAGGGAACACAACGCTCCTTTGTTACTACTTTGTCATGTCCATTATGCAAGTCTTCCCATTTACTGCATAAATGTGCTAGGTTTAAAAACTTAAGTGTAAGTGAACGCATGCGATTAGTGAAAGAATGTAGATTATGTTATAATTGTTTGAGAGATGACCACAGGGCTAATGACTGTAGATCTGGGTACTGCATAGAATGCAATAAGTCTCATCACACATTGTTGCATGACTCTAATACTAATAGCACTGCGTCATCCTCAACTAATGGGCCACAACACCATTCATATTGTTCTGTAAAACGGAGCTGCACGCATGCTGAAGTATTGCTAGCTACAGCTGTAGTTGACATTAAGGATAGCAAAGGTAATGTCCATCAATGTCGAGCACTACTAGACAGTGCATCACAGATGAACTTCATATCCCGCAATCTAGTAGACAGATTGGGTCTTCAGTTGAACAAGCATTCTGTTTCAATCAATGGAATTAGCAATGTAAGGGCATCAGAATCATCTCACTTGTGCCAGTTGCATTTATCATCTAGAGTCAGTGATTACAACAGACACGTACTGGGTTCTGTACTGGATAGCATCACAGGTCCGTTGCCTTCATTTAAAGTGCAGTATAATGACTGGCAGCTTCCTACCGATCTTCCTCTCGCTGATCCAAAGTTTTACGAGCCCGGTGAAATTGATGTGTTACTAGGTGCTACTGTGTTTTTTGAGATCCTGAAACCAGGACAGCTGTCCAGAGATGGACATCCTACCTTGCAGAACACACAGCTGGGCTGGATTCTTTCTGGACACATACCCCAGAATTCAGTGCAAGTACCCAAGAACACGGTAACTTCACTTTTGACTGTTACAGACCAACTACATTCTCAAGTGGAACGATTTTGGGAACAAGAAGAGTTGACAGATAGGCAGTACTCGAAGGAAGAAACCTTGTGTGAAGAACATTTTCGAGAACATTTTACGCGAAATGAATCTGGCAGGTTCAAGGTAAGGTTGCCCTTGCATGGACGCAAGGAGGACCTTGGAGACTCATTTGAAATGGCCAAGAGAAATTTTGGGTACATCAAGAGAAGGTTAGAGAAGCAAAGGGACCTGAAAAGAGAATATGTTAAGTTCATGGATGAGTACCTTCAGCTTGGGCATATGGAAAGGGTGTGTTCCACAAATGACAGTCAATGCTGTTATTACATGCCACACCATGCTGTAGTTAAGGAGACAAGTGTTACGACAAAAGTAAGGGTAGTTTTCAATGCATCAGCTAAAACTACGTCTTCGGTATCTTTAAATGAGATAATAATGGTTGGCCCAACAATTCAAAATGACCTGTTTTCAATTTTACTGCGATTTCGCAATCATAGGTATGCACTTACAGCTGACATCGAGAAGATGTACAGGCAGATTCAAGTTCATGAAGATGATCGAAATCTCCAAAGGATAGTTTGGCGCAGAAACCCCAACCAACCGTTGGAAATTTACCGTCTAACTACCGTGACTTACGGTACTGCCGCTGCACCATACTTAGCCATTAGGTGTCTGGCTCAAATAGGACTTGACCATGAGAGGACACATCCGAAAGCAGCTGAAGTGATAAGACAAGACTTTTACGTTGATGACTTATTGACAGGCGCCAATACTATTGAAGAAGCAATTTGCCTATACGAGGATTTAACTTTATTGTTGAGCAGCGGAGGATTTCCTATACGGAAATGGCGTTTGAATAACTCTGACCTTTTGAAGAACATTCCTGAAGCTCAATTGGCAGGTCAGGAACCACACTGGCTTCCACTTGACGATAATTCTGTTAAGATACTAGGTTTGAATTGGCATCCTAATAATGACATATTTCAATATGGTGTAGATCTGAGGAGGCTCGAACAGCCTAAATGGACCAAGAGGACTGTTTTATCTACTGTAGCAGCGATATATGATCCGATGGGACTGTTAGGACCTATTATTGTTCGATGCAAGTGCTTCATTCAGACCATTTGGCAGCACCGCTTAGATTGTGACCAACTTTTGCCCCTGAATCTAACGGTCCAATGGAAGCTACTATGTGAACAGCTTCCTGAGTTAAACTCCATAAACGTACCCCGAAGAGTCATTCCAGACTTGACTATTAAAATACAATTACATGGATTTTGTGACGCATCACAAAAGGCTTATGGTGCCTGTGTGTATTTAAGATGTACCACCAGCACCGGGAACATTACAGTTTGTCTTCTTTCATCAAAATCAAGAGTAGCTCCGTTAAAACAGGTGACTGTACCTCGATTAGAATTAAGTGGCGCTCTTCTGTTAAGTAAGCTGATGGTAAAGGTACACAGGGCTCTAAACCTTAATTTCAAGAGCAGTACTTTTGGACAGACTCGACTATTGTGCTAGCATGGATCAACGGGAATCCTGCATCATGGAAGACATACGTGGCCAATCGAGTTGCAGAGATACAGCAACTAACATCACAGGGTGCTTGGAAGCATGTGCTCTCCGAAGATAACCCTGCAGATATGCTCTCTAGAGGAACCGATCCACATTACTTGAAAGAAAGTACGCTATGGTGGGCGGAGCCTACCTGGTTGTCCATGGATTCTTTGGTTTGGCCACAATCCTTAAAAGTAACTAGAAAGCAAGCTGAAATTCCAGAGAAAAAAATTGTCAAGCATTGTTTTACCTCAACCACCGAAGAAACAGATGCCATCTTCAGTCGGTTTTCAAATTGGAACAAACTCCAACGCGTAATTGCCTACGTTTGCCGATTTGCGAGCAATACCAGACATAAAACCTCAAGACAATTAGGGTCACTGACAGCTGATGAGTTGAATAGATCCTTCAAGGTCATTGTTCGCATAGTTCAACGTTGCTCATTTGGTCCAGAAATATTTAGTTTGCAACAATCTGAGCCCTTATCTTCTCATAGCAAACTTCTAACTTTGCATCCCTATCTGGATGGAGATAATTTGCTGAGGGTGGGCGGCAGGCTTGAGAATGCAGATGCACCTTTTGAACAGAAGCATCCGCTAATCATGCCACCAAGGCACCATGTGACCAAATTGATAATTTGCAATGAACACGTTCGCCTGTTGCATGCAGGAACGCAACTGGTATTAGCTTCGCTCAGACAACGCATATGGATTGCAAATGGAAAATCTGCAATCAGAAATATAATCAGCAAGTGTGTTACATGCTTCAAAACTAAGGCAGCTGCTGCCAGCCAACTCATGGGGCAACTGCCTGCAGCCAGAGTCACGCCAAGCAAGACATTTTCACATACTGGAGTGGACTATGGAGGGCCACTCCAAATTAAGCATGGACATCCAAGAAGTAGGGCACAAAAGAAGTGCTACATAGCACTGTTTGTATGTATGACCACAAAGGCTGTGCATATTGAGCTTGTGAGTGATCTTACCACAGAAGCATTCATTGCTGCATTAAGGAGGTTTATGTCAAGGCGTGGACGATGCAGCCATATATATAGTGATAACGGAACATGTTTCACTGGAGCAAAGAGAAAGTTAGATGAGAGGGAACGGTTTTTGCGCAGCAAGGATTATTTATCAGCGATCTCAGAATTCATGTCAATGGAAGGCTTGAAATGGCACTTCATCCCTCCACATGCTCCAAATTTTGGAGGACTATGGGAAGCTGGCATAAAGTCAATAAAGGGTCATCTCAAGAAAGTCGTAGGAAACACCGTGTTAACATTTGAAGAGATGACAACTTTGTTAACTCAGATAGAGGCATGCCTAAATTCAAGGCCGATCACACCAATACCTAACACTCCAGATGAGTATGCGTTCCTTACTCCTGGACACTTCCTAGTGGGTGAACCATTAATATCCTTTCCCGAACCAGTCTGTATTTCAGGACCATCTTCAAGGCTATCCCGATGGCAACTGGTTCAGCGATGTCGTGAGCAGATATGGAGGCGATGGTCCACAGATTACCTCAGTCAACTCCAGCAGCGCTCCAAGTGGCTCCGTGATCAGTCCAATTTACAGGTTGGACAGCTGGTTCTTCTGAAGGAGGACGGTGTCCCTCCTCTTATTTGGCCAACTGGTGTAATCGAGACTACCCATCCTGGAGCGGATGGATTAGTACGTGTAGTGACAGTGAGGACCAGAAGAGGGTCCTACAAAAGACCAATTAGTAAAATTGCATTGTTCCCTGAACAAGTGTGAAAATACTGGTGTATGTTTTTTTTCTTAGTAATTTGTATCACAAATTAGGTGGGCGGCATGTTGAGGCCACCAGGAACAGTGGTGGCAGCTCTGATGAGCAGAATCTATATTTTTTTGTAACTGTCTGGTGTAGGTTGGCTGCTCTGCCGATAGAAGCTTGCAAGGCATCATGGACGGTGTGTAGAAGCAAGTGTTTTGTAATCACAGTTTGTAATGCAGTTATTTGTGGTAATAAATAGTTATTTGAAAGTGTAACTGATTTGATTAGTGAGCTACCAGGGAGATGTTATTGCTCGTAACAATCAGTAAATATAGTATAATTTGCCACATTAAGTTATTTGTAACATTCATAACAAACTTTAAAAAGGAAAATTGCTCACATATATTAAACAAGGAGATATTTAAACTGCCTCCCCACATTGTTCAAGCATTTCTATCAATTGCAAAGAAACATGCTCATTACTAGAACTCAGGTTTTTGCATATTTGTATGTTCTATTCCTTGACACTTAAACACATATGTGTAAGTCATAAACTGATTCCACATTGTAAGGAGTTTATTACCGAATTTTTATTGTGCATATAAATGAATTTCTAAGGGGTTAATTTAACTAATTTGTGCCTATTTACATATTTTACTTTTTCAGCAGTCATTCATACAAATATTTTAACCCAATACCTTAAGAGAAAATTTCTCTTTTATTGCTCTGTTTATGTAGGACTTAGGTATCAAATTTCTAAATCCATAAAAGGTCGCTGACAAATGAGAACATAGCTATAAACAATGAGCACCTCCGAGCCATCCAACAACTTAACCAAATAGTGTTCAAAAATCATGTGTTAAATCTTTGTCAAAGTCTGTAACTTAACTATTCTGAATTTCGGTGTCACAGCTTTGAAATTCTCTTAGATATAATTTTATGCAGCATTAAATATTACATTATTTTGGGATTAGGCAGTGCAGGAACCACTGTTGTGCAAACCTCATGTTATTGGGATACACTAGTCACAAAAACAAATGCATTGCTGCTAGCTCGTTATCAGTGACCCTAGCCCCATTATCAGGTAATGGGGCAAAGGGCAGTTACTTATGAAAAAGCTGCTTTATGACTCGGACAGTTACAAGGTTGCTCATTTTGCTATAATCTTAAATGTACAGTACTTTCAACCAGTTACTGTAAAATCAACAGCTTTCTTTTATTAGAGTCAACTGAAAAATTCAATGCCATGGCCGGGATTTGAACCACGGATCTACTGGTTTCCGTCCAGTTGCTCTACCCTTGAGCTACCATGGTCAGCGTGCCTTCCTGACATTAAATTCTCCAATTGACTCATCATATTTCCCGGTAGACCACTTTAGGGTTCTCAAATTTGAGACAACCATGTCAGGAAGGCACGCTGACCATGGTAGCTCAAGGGTAGAGCAACTGGACGGAAACCAGTAGATCCGTGGTTCAAATCCCGGCCATGGCATTGAATTTTTCAGTTGGCTCTAATTAATCAAAAATCACCCATATACCGGAGTAATGTATTTGAAAGGATTAATTCTTTAAGGATTAATTCCTCAATATAAATTTACATTAAAAAGCTTTCTTTTAAGTTACAAATGCTCTACTTATATTATTACATACAGTGAAATAAAATGCTTCTCTCATTGCATAAGGCACTTAGTTTTGGTTAACTTTATCTACAATTCTTTAATATTGTTCTGTTATTTTTATCATTTAATGATTTTTTTTTATCTATGTCCTCCAACGTTAAGTCATATCGGACGATGAATCAAATGGGTGAAATGATGCTCAAATGATTCCAGGGTCAATGGAGCTTAGAGTTACTCTGACATTCATCTATCAGGATAAGGGAAAACCCTGGAAAAAACCTTATCCAGGTAAATCACCCTAACCAAATTTCGAACTCGGGACATCTTGAACATGAGGCAGAGACGCTACCATCTACGCTACCGAGGCGGGCATTTAATGCTTCCATCCTCAATCTAACATTAATTTCCCTCTAAAACAGCAGTGTGTACCCTCGTGCTGCCGTCTCTTACCCCATGCGCACTAGTGCTCGGAACTGTTGACAGGTAAGCAGTAGTGCAGTGACGGTTTTTCTGTAGTGTCATACAACTCCTTGTCATGTTCAAAGACAATCGAAGCAAACAATGTTCACATGTATTTAAATAAGTATATTTTATGTAATTACATACCAGTTTATCAGCCGTTGCCTTTAGGAGATTAATAGGCTAACATAAAATACATAATATACTCTAGGAGAGTCTTATTAATGCTGTGCATAGAACTAAAAAATAATAACAATAATAATAATAATAATAATAATAATAATAATAATAATAATAATAATAATAATCATCATCACAATAGACAATACAATAATAACATCAACCATACGGTAACTGTCTGCTGTGACCTGTAACTACTCCAGTATTATGATTCGTTTATCACCTTCTAATTTGTCGTAATCACTAGCATTACGAGTGTCACAGTGGCGATGGAGACTATTTTTTCATATCACATTCAGGATCTTATTGCATATTAAACCTCGCAAAGCATTATCAAATGGTGTAAAAAAAACTATGCCTGCTCCTATGAAGGCTTAAATAACGTAGGGGTAGAAGATCTTCGTGAACGTATAGCCATCCTGTACACAACGTCCATACACAGGTAACTAATGAGCCTATACTGATCACCCCTCAAGCTAACAGGTTGCCTCTCCCTTCCCACCTCTCCCGCACTATAGTGCATTCACTGCTGCATGGCTTACCCAATACTGTTTTAGCATATCATGAAGATGTGCTCTAAAACCTTTAAGTTGCTTACGTCCACCAGCTTATTTTGGTCGGATCAGTATCTGTTCTGACAGCCAGGCTGCCCTGAAGGCACTATGTGCCAGCACAACAAGATCTAGGTTGGTACGAGAGTGCCAAGAGACCTTGAATATTCTCTGTTCTCGCCAAACAGTACAGCTCTGCTGGGTTCCTGGGCATGCTGTACCCTTGGAAGGGCCAGATGTGAGATCCTTGATTGGGTATCACTTCAACATGGCACTTCATGGCTTAATCTTAAAGCTAGGCAGGCTCGGTCTATGATCAAGGGACCTAGCAAGGACAGCAGGATTCTGCTAATGCTTAATTGGGTACAACTCAGAACTGTTGTTGGCCTGTTGACACGGCACAACACCCTAAAGTCTCTCATGTTCTCTTCATGTGATGAAGCTTAGTGCAGACCCCACATGCAGGAAGTGAGGTGGAGAGGATGAATCTTCTCAACACTTGCACTTGCCATTCTTAGACACTTCATTCTGGGCTCAGACAAACTGAGACCAGATGATATAAGGAGTGCTCATCCAAGACTTATCCTGTCCTTTTTTGAGGCCACGAGACTCTCATTCACCAGCTTATTTGCCATCATGGACTATTATAACGGAAAGTTGGAATACATTAAACACCCATAAACAAATAACTAAGTAATAGCTTCTTTATTGCAATTCCATAAACCAGAGAAACTTTTAATAGTAGCAAGCTACCATGGAGTATGCCGGTATGTTTATAAACTGCTACAACAGACGACATGGTATCACCTACCTGTGATTCCTTCGACAGCGCGAGGCACGTGACATTGCTCCTGTCACTGCCTAACCACACTCATTCTGGAGCGTTTTTAATGTGGCTATATTGGCAGTAAAAACTATCTAATATATAAACCATATTGCAAACTAAGCCATCTGCCACAACAATGACATCTCCAAGAATTAAAAAGCGTCATTTCCACTTAACTTTTCAACTTGTACTAATATGCTGCTAATCATAATTTCTGAAATGTGGGAAAGGAAATATTACAATGCCATAGGAGAAGAGCAGTAAAGCTGAATTTGGTTTAATGGATATTGAATATGGATTGATGGAAATCCTACTCTTAACAGATGGAAGTGTAGTACTGAGCAAGTCTGTTAAAACATAGGTTTTATTTTTGTATTTTCAGAATATTTTAAAACACAATGAGATTTTTGAGTTAGTGATTGTTGGTTTTATTAAACTAAAGTAAACTCATATTTTTATACCAATGTTAAATGTGCCCTGCAACAAAAAATTATAGATTATGTAACATCTACAGCATCTACTCATAGAAATATAAAAACATTTAAAGTGACAGAATAAAACTGTTTCTTACAGAAAACGGTAAAAAATATTTAATTCTTTATTGTAATAAACACTATTATCAATAACTAATAAATATTAATTAATTAGTATCTGTGTTTAAGAATTTATTATTTGATTGGTAGATAATGATCACTCGGGCTTGTAGTCGTGGTCTATTTTCCAATAGACCACGGCCTACAAGCCCAGATAATCATTATCTACCAAATGACTCTGGCCATGAAAGCCTACGCACTACTATTATTTGATTACTTCAAGATTAATAAATATGAGAGACTGAAATAATGTACTTTATTTTAAATGCATATTATAAAGTTTTTAGAGCATATTTAGCAGATTTTAGTTAGATAGATGATATCTAGGTGACATACCTAGATGATATCTTGCTAGACAGATACATGCATATATTTATACTTTATAGTGCATATAAATCCAAGCTCTACTCTGCACTTTCCTCTGAGGAATGCATCAATTTTTTGGCTATTATTTTTAAGTTCATCTAAAGAGTGCAGATTAATGTTGCACATTTTCTCTTTTAATGCCCTCCTAAGATAAATTTAGAAGGGTGTTAACTTGAGAACAAGAGGGCTATAGGTATTAGTGATAACTATCTCGAAACACATCATGCATTTTCTGTGATATGAAGTTGGCTATTTATGTGACTGCAGAGTTCTGCTGACAGGTCATGCAAGCACGTTCCCTCTCAATTAATGGTCATAAAATGGTCACAAATGCTTTGTACATACCTCCACTATTAATAGTTTCTTGGAAAACAATAGTCTATTATTTTCTCACTGCTAATAGCAGACTACACAACTACTTTTTGATCATGAAGGGGTTCTTCGTGTATTACATTAAGCTTTTTAGAACTCTAACAGTAATTATTTAGCAAATGTTGTGAAGGCAGTTCCAACACTTTGCTTAATATACATGATTAAACATTTACATTACTTATGGTACAAATAAATTGAGCAGCAAACCATAGTATATGTATTTGCTGTGGACCTCCTTCATCCACACCACAGTCATAGCAGCCAACATGTCTTAAGGTACATGTCATGACATCAGCTGTGTGAAGGGTCATTCACTCAGAATAATGTATTATCAATGAAACCTGTAAACTCACTTTATTTTCCCTTATTTTAAAACCTAGAGACTTGCAATTCCTTTCTTGGAAGTGTTGTAAACAGTGTTGTTATGATAAATTAAATTTAAAAGGAGTCGATTAATGACACAAAGATAACAAGATAGTCATAATGGATAAATCAGATTATATTGAAGAAATGGAAGAAATGCTAACTGACAATGAATATGAAATCACTAACAAAAATCCTCTAAAAACTTGCATACAGTCATTTGAAAAAACAATAGCAAAATCAAGCATAATAACAAACAAATATACAGTTAAACCAGATAACGCAATCTTACCTAGACTTTATGGCTTACCCAAAATACACTAACCATCCATAACAATGAGACCTATAGTTAGCAGTATAAATTCACCAACATACAAATTTGCAAAGTGGCTAATAAACAAATTCAACTCATTTCCAAAATTCGACAGCCTAAGCATCAAAAACACCTATGAACTTATAGAACACATTAAGGATACTGAACTAAAAGAAGAGGACACAGTAGTCTTGTTTGATGTTAAATCACTGTTTCCCAGCATACCAGTTAATCAACTTCCACCGTTGATAGAAAAATGGCTCAAATTACTTGGAACGTCATCATTTGAAATTTCAGATTACATCAAACTAACCAAATTATGCATAGAACAAAATTTCTTCCAGTTTGAAACAAAATATTTCCACCAAACTTCCTGGCCGATCTGTACATGAGTGCATTAGAAATAAGGATCACCAAAGGTTTCCCTTGGATGTTCAAACTCTGGCAACGATATGTAGATGACATCTTTGCAATAGTACCAAAAAAACACATTAGTGATGCACTAAAACTTTTAAATATCCAAGAAAAAAGCATCAAGTTCACTGTAGAAATAGAAAAAGACAGTATTTACCATTTTTGGATCTAAAATTAATGAGAAATAAAAACAGACTAAACTTTGGCATTTACAGAAAACCAACACAGACAGACAACTACATAAAAGCTAATTGCTACAACCCAAGATCTCACAAACAGGCAATCTTCAATAGTTTAGCACACAGACTGGTCAACATCCCTCTCACAGCAGAAGAATACAAAACAGAATACAACAAAATTATTGAAATAGCACAAAAAAATGACTTTCCCAAATCATTAGTAGACAAAAAAGTGAACTTAGCAAAAAGGAAGAAGCTAATAAGGGAAACCACAACCCTCTCAGCTACAGAAACTAATATGATTTTCAAAAAATTCACTTACCATCCATGGGCCTATGATAAATTAAAAAAAGTCTTCAAAAAACAAAACATTAAACTAGCACCATACAACCATTTCTCCTTAAAAAACCTAATTTGCTAAAACATCAAAGATGCCATTCCATCTAACAAAAAATCTGGTATATATCAAATAGAATGCAGTGACTGTAGTCACATTTATATTGGAAAAACCAAAATAAATTTAGAAACAAGAGCAAAGGAACACTTAAGAAACATAAAATATAAACAATTAGAAAAATCAGCAGTAACTACTAAAACATACATCAGGAAAACAAGAACTATCCACAATGGTACAAATCTTCATTTCAAAAAATAGGAACAAAGTATTCAATATCGACATCCCCCAGAAAGAACTGTTCAGCAAGTTCCTTGAACCGCCAGCAGAGGAGACCTATGACAAAATATTGTCAACTACACCAATGAGAACCAGTTGATGGCCGGTTGAGGATAGAGGCAAAGTCTCTGAAACATGTTCCGGAAAAATTTAAAAGTAAGTGTTTAGTGTCATTAATCAACTCCCTTTAAATTTAACCTAGAGACTTGCTTCAGGAAACTTTGATCTCATCATTGTTGATTTAATCAAACAGCTGAAGGGCCAGTGAGAAAAATATTGGTTTTGGAAAAATGTCTACTGTTCCAATTATGACATGTAACCAAATGCATTCATTCCTTAGTAGCTGCATCCCTATTACACTTGTGTTACTCATTGCAATTTAGAAAAATTAAACCTGAAGTTCAACAATAACTATATCTTTAGAAATATGGTACTTTAACGTGATTTTGTATGGCTTATATCTCACAAACTTGTTTGCTTTTATCCTAAGACCTATCACTAATTGGTTGAAGTCACTCTGCCATTGTACAGCTAAGTTATCAAAGTTGCAGAAGCACCTCTGCAACATCTGACATGTATAACCAGCTCTGCTGTTGTATACTTTAGTATGCATTAGAGACAGATGTTGGATGTATGAGGACTTGTCATCACTAAATATAACCTTGGAAGATATCAATAAAAGAAACTTGCAGCACTAAAGTTCTTTTATTACCATTACAGTAAAATGGATTTTAAACCAGAATATGAAAATAAATTTAAAAAAATATCCGATGTGTTACATGTATATGACTTTCTACTCAGTATTATGCAAAGTAAGAAAACACTTATTAATTTATCTACTTCATTTTAAATGAGATATTTCAATTGTCTTATTGCAATTTCCTTGTAGGTTCAATGGGATCAACGAAATACAGCAGGTTTAAGCAATAGCCAAAGTTCTTAAGAGCTGCTTACTATGTAATAGGTTTGAAACCAGGAAAGAGTGGGGAAAAAGAAAAGAACAAAAAAAGAAATACAAAGAATATCCTGGAAAGGTGAACTACACAATAAAGTGTATTTAATATGGACGGTATGCTTCAATGAAGTACAGTAGAAGCCCGAAATAATGCAGTGTGAAATACAGC
This sequence comes from Mantis religiosa, assembly GCA_030765055.1. NCBI lineage: Eukaryota > Metazoa > Arthropoda > Insecta > Mantodea > Mantidae > Mantis > Mantis religiosa. Next base: position 62,264,500 of record CM060952.1, on the reverse strand, counting down.
GGATTCAGATTTAATGCGGGTAAAAGGATTTCACTATTATCACTTAAGTTAACAGGTGGAAATTAATCGTACCTTAACAATGTAGCATTAATTAATTAATTAATTAATCGTGTAGAGGCTAAGGTTTTGGATAGAGTCAAACTGAAACATTCAATACCTTGGCTGGAATTAGAACCACGGATCTCCTGGTTTCCATCCAGTCACTCTTACCCATTGAGCTACCATGGCTAATGTGCCATCATGACATTAAATTCTCTAATTGACTCATATAGTTTCCCAGTAAACCACTAGGGTCTCTCGTATTCGAGATCCACTGTTTCTGGCAATTTACTGTCACCCAAATCATCGGAAGGCATGACCAACTGATGGCTGAGTGGGGGACAGGAGGCATTCAGGCTACGCCTACCCATTTATCTCGTGTCACTAACTGAGGGGATGGCTAGGAAAATGTCACTGGTCACTGGCCGCCTTTTTCCCTTCCTCCTGATGTCTGGAACAGTCGGGATATTTCATCTAACCCAGAACCTTCTAGATAGGTCAGTTGGTCTTATATAAGTGACGCACCAGGCTGGGAGAGAGTTCAGTTCAGTTCTTGGCAAGCAGCCGCGAGGAACACTGTGCTAGCAAACGGACTGGAAGACTGTGCACATGTATCAGAGGAGTTATAGGTAATTGTGAGTGTGGAGTGGACCTGTGACAGACGAACTGGTGAATTGTAATTGTGTGTGCTACGTAATTCTATGTAATCGGCAAGTGTTCCAACTGTAATTCGGTGGAAATAAAGAACATTTTGAGTTTGTGCAATTGGACTTTTAATTTCACGAATCCACAAAGTCACGTTACTATTGGAAGTATTTGAGTTCCAGGCTTCATTGCTAAACTCTTATTATTTAAGTTAATTGATGGAAATCAATCATTCCTTCACACTAGTTGTATATGGGCTAAAGTTTTGGATAGAAAGAGTCAAACTGAAAAATTCAATGCCATGGCCAGGATTTGAACCACAGATCTATGGCCATGACATTGAATTTTTCAGTTTGACTCTATCTAACTATTATCATTGCACTACTACTAATGCTATTTACATCTTATATCTTCTTTATATATTTATTACCATAAAATTTACCATTTCCAAACTTCTTTACACAATCCATCACCACAAATTATCATAAAACTAGAAACAAAGCACATCAAATCTTCCAATTATGAACAAAGCTCAAGCAGAAATATGAGGAGCTGCCATGATCGTGCAGTAGTACCAACAGAAAGTGCATAGATTTCCCTACATGAAGAAGGTTCATTTGCAACTACAGCATAGTAGAAAAGAGATAAGAAAATATTAATCTTGAGTTCTGAGTGCATAAAAATGAGCATAAACAGTACTGCACTGTGACAGTAAATGACATAATACGGCCTTAGAATCTCGAATATGAACAAAAAATATGTTATATTCCTATACCATTAAATTATTTAAAGATAATTAAATCAAAATATCCAAAATTTTGTCGAAACTCAAGTATAATCTCCCTTAAGAAAATTAAAAACCTAAACTAAAGAAAACAATCAAGAAAGCAACAGTATATTCAGTGCATTCGCATACCACCCAAACACATTTAATAAATTCAAAAAGTTCTTTAAGGAACAAAATATAATCTTGGCACCTACAAACAGATACACAGTTTTAAAAATGCTAAATTCATAAACAAAAGATGAAATCCCACCAATTAAGATTTGGAATATACCAAATAAGTTGTAAGAATTATGGAAAATGCTACATAGGTCAAACTAAAAGAAACCTAAAAACCAGATTTAAAGAGCACTTTAGAAACATAAAACTGAAACAAGAAGATAAGTCAGCAGTAGCATTTCACTTTTGGAATGAAAACTGTGACACTGACCCAAATCCAAAATCACTAAAAGGAGTGATAAACTAAAATAAACTGACAGTATGGAAGAACATATTCATATGGCAAAATAAGGACCGAGTAACAAACTTTGAAATCCCACCAGTAGAGAATTTGACAAAGAAGTTCACCAGAGAGAAGAAAGCAAACAGTTGATGGTTGGATAGTGGTTGAAAATGGACACAAGAGTTCCAAAACTATTCCCTCAATAATATAAAAATGTAAGTGATGATGTGTCAAAAAACCGATCAAAACTAGTTTTTTCAATTTATTATGTTAATTTGATAACATGAATTATCTCAGCTGTGCTCTTAAATAGGCCCACTGCAAGCAAGCCGTTTATCAGTGAAATGTGGCAACACGCTGTTTATCAGTGGTAACACATGCAGCTTGTTAAAAACGCTCGATATTACCAACATTTTCAAAAGATTCATGAATTTTTAGCATGTAATTTGAATGTGGTGAATACTAATTCTTCATATTCAGTTTAAAACTCATAAAAGTTTTAAAATAGCTAAAAAGATGCATTTCAGTACTCCTCATCATGTGTTTGTTTTCAAGACTGATTTGAGCCAACTGCCCCAACCCAAAAGGCACATATTTTATATATCCAAAACACATAGAAGAGGGGATATAATAATATGATATAACCATCACTTTAAGTCATTAAAATAAAGAAGAAATGCCCAGATTGGTTGTTGAGTGTCATGTGAATTATGTCAGAAGATGGCAAAAATGTTTAGGTCAGAGAAATCAACATAACATAGCTAACCATGTGGTGTGTGCGTTAACCTCAAGCTGGACACAATGAAATGGGATTTTACCATGAACTGATATTAGGAATTATTAGAAAACAAAAGTTATTTCTGTTATATATGTTTAAAATATGTAATGGCAAAATAGGATTTTGCTGAGTTAGAGGCTACGTTAGATAAGTGCATTTCAACGTACTCAATAAGGGGATTGCATAAATAGATTAGAATAGATAGCATAGATTGCACAAAACTTACTTTTATATGATTTGTTAAGCAATCTCTGAGATGGAATAAATATTTAAGGGAGCTTGAACTCACTTACTTATAAACAATAGTGGTATACATTTTTGTTCTTAGACATGTATAGAAACTCAGGGGCAAAAGTATGTATACTTATGCTGTATGCTCATTGTTGCATTTACAGCTATTACGTGTTTTAATCGACAAAATGTACCATATCATTTTAACCGCTTTTTTCCTGCTTTCAAGTATTTTACTGATGAAAATCTTTGGCTTGAAATAAAAGGCATTACTTGGATGTCATGTTTGTTGTGAGACTAGTACAGTTAATATGGGTATAAAAAGAGTACTGATATTAAGTTTGTAAGTGAATGAATTCAGTGTAAGGTTAGCAGTAAAAGTGTAATATTGGTCACCAATCTAGAAAGTGATTGACGTTTTGTATGGAGAGAGAGGAGACGTTGCCGCTTATTGCTATCACATGAAGAGAGCAATAGGATTACACTTGCAAAGGTAATTCAGTTGCGACTCCAATGGGTATTTATTTTTATTATTACTATTACTATTATTATTTTTTAAAATACTGTATACAAAGACAATAGTAAAGTCGTGGATCTACATGCAAACAATAGAACATGCAAGAACACATCAATGTAAATATCATCGTAACAAAAGAGGCATACCTGTAACATTTTGATGCTTATTGAAGTGGAGAAATACAACTTACATCCTTTTCTTTCTGGGAGTTTCTAATTTAGACCCCAATGTCCAACTTTCTTCTTTAAAATACCTTTCATTCCCAATCTTAACCACAAAGTTCTTACTGATACCTACAGCACGTGAAGTCTTATCAAGCACCTTAGAGAATGGAATAATAGGCTCCCCCTTCAATTTCTTCGCTCTGAAGTATTCTCTCACATAGCATATTATTTCTCATGCCTGTCCTTTAATTGGAATACCATTACCAAATATAGTTTTATTTGGTTCCCGAGCATGTTCAGGTTTTCACTTGTCACTGTTTTTAGACATAATTTAACATTCATTAAAACACAATTGCAAATGACAGCACATGCACAGATACATGGACTCAAACATATGTAAACCAAGGCAAACTGCCACAAATAAAATGCAAAGGAACTTGCCAGTACAGGATCTCTAACTGTTGTATACAAAAAAGAACAGCAACATATACGTGAAGGCATTCTGTTTATGCAGCATTATCAGCAGAAAAACAACCAGCAAGGTATTGTGTCAAATCCCGGCCATGGCATTGAATTTTTCAGGTGAACTCTATCTATCTGAATCCTTAGCCTATATATGACTAATATGAAGAAATGACTCATTTCCATCAATTAACTTAGGGCAAGGTATTGTGTTTACTGTAGCATTTGCATAACTCGCTCACCCGCATGCCAATCTAAGCACGTGTTAGAATATCAGCAACCAAGGTTTAGTGTCTAACGTTGTCATGGAAACATCTTGACTCTAATTGATCCTTCTAATCATTACTAGGACAACTGTTATGATGTACTCACCCCCTCCCATTTCTATAATGCGTTCTTCCATGTGCTTACTAAACATCGATCACATTCTAGTTTGGCGACCACTATAGTATTGCTAAGAAGCAAAATGCTTTAAAGGAAAAAAATGCAAATACACAAAATATCTGTCTCACAAAGCTGCCGAAAAAAAAAATAAACAGCCATTTGAAAATACTGTGGATACTACAAACACAAGGTATGAAGAACCAATTAATCAACATTTTCATACAGCTTATAAAATTGCTAATTAGAACACAGTATATACGGATCTCCTAGTTGATATGGAATTGCAAGAGCTTAATAGCATCATCATGGGCAGAGTATTACATTCAAATTACAGCTCTGCCTATGTAATCATATATTTCAAAAGAGATAAGAAGTAAAATTGCTTCTTTTTTTCCTTTCCTTTATTCAATACTGCTTACTCTTCTTGTTTGGGGTTTCACACACACATGCATTGCCTACACACATTGCTAAGTTTGAAAGTTTGACATCACCATCCTAACACCACTGCCTCCATCGATAGCTAGAACAAGAGTGCCCCAGGTAGAGCATTGACTTGTCTCCTGGTTTTTCAGTTTGCGCTACCCCTTCCCTCTTGGGGGTAATGACCAACCTTCCTTACCTGTCTTTGTTTAGCTCAATTTCAACACGCATTACCCTGATACCTAATGGTACTTCTTCCTGTCTACCCCAAACTACAAGTGTACTACACAAATAGTAGTTTGTGTGTTTGACAATGAATTGTGTTTGACTGAAGATGTGGGCAAATGTCCACGAAATTAATTTCGCAAAAACATAATAGAAGTATTGTCATCGGCTTCTTAAGTTAAGTGGAGAATATTTACTAAATATTTTTATTTGTGTAGTGTTTGTTACTCCACTGTAAATAGCTTCATTTTCTGTATATTTACAAGTGTACTGCTTCAATTTGAACCACGGATCTCCTGGTCCAGTCGCTCTTACCCATTGAGTACCATGGCCCACTTGCCATCCTGACAAATTCTCCAACTGACCCATATATCTTCCCAGTAAACCACTAAGAGCTCTCATATTCGAGATACACCATTTGTGGTGACTTACTATTGTAAGTACTTGAGTCCTAGGCTTCATCATAAAACTCTTATTATTTAAGTTCATTGATGGAAATTAATAATTTCTTCACACTAGCTGTGTATAGGCTAAGGTTTTGAATAGATAGAGTCAAAAATATTAAAAGCAGAAGCATTATTAACAGTGAAGTATTCTTCATATTTTAGTTTGATTTATGAGTCACTATGTTTAGACTCAAACTTCACTTACTTGTTGTTGTAAGTCAGTTCTTCAATTGGAAAATTTAATGTCATGATGGCAAGTTGGCCATGGTAGCTCAATGGATAAGAGAGACTGGACAGAAACCAGGAGATCTGTAGTTCAAATCCTGGCTGTGGCACTGAATTTTATAATTTGACTCTATCTATTCAAAACCTTAGCCTATACATGGCTGGTGTGAAGAAATTATTAATTTCCATCAATTAACTTAAATAATAAGAGTTTTATGATGAAGCCTGGGACTCAAGTATTTACAACAGCAAGTTGCCACAAACAATGTATTTGGAATGAGAGCCCTTAGTAGTTTACAGGGAAAATATATTAGTCAACTGGAGAATTTAATGTCATGATGGCAAGTTGGTCAAGGTAGCTCAATGGGTAAGAGTGACTGGACAGAAACCAGGAGATCCATGGTTCAAATACCGGCCGTGGCTTTGGATTTTTCAGTTTGACTCTAACACAACGAGATATTCACATGAAAGTGCAACCACAACAAATTTGTATGAAAAGGATACTCATCTTTGGTAGAAAAAATAATTGGCCATTCAATCCACATAACGGTATGGAAAGGAAAATTTAATTTCTTTGAAATTTATTTCAATTTTCTGAACTAAGGAAACACACTAAGCCTTTAAGGAATGCCTCAAACAAGTAGACCACCCAGGTAACTAACCCCTTTCTTGCAAATTGAAACTATACCCATATCAATATTTGAATGAAAATGGTTATTAGCACCATGAACATAATCATTACATACAGAAGGAACAGCCTCCATACTGAATGAGCCAGGGCCTTCATTTTCATTAGCAATGTGGGAACACAACTTAAGTTCAATACACTGCCATTTGGGTTCTTGGTTGCAAGTAGGAAGGAGGTCAGCAGAAGAAACCGCCTTGTAAGCAACAGGTTTTTGCATACTAATGTATAGTAGTCCTCTCTATGAAAGATCTTATAAAGCTCTCATACTTTTTTTTACAACCAAAGCGCCGGTGATAATAGTATCAATTACTTACTGCCACTCCAGGTGCTTCAAGGGAACTGGTACATCAAACAGACATCATTTGGTCCAATTTTCAGGGTATTATAGAAAATAACATAAGAGAAACTGTAAATATCTGCATGCAAATTCCAAATAAATATTTACATAGCCTCTGAAAGATTTTAAGTCCTAAAATGTAATAAGTGTTTTATTCTGCTTCAATTTGAATTTAATAAGTTATCTTGTAAATTCAGCATTTTCCAAGCATCCTCTTATATTTTTTTTGGGAGATGTTTCCTCTTTAAGAGAAATGAAATATAAATAACAGTGATTTGTGTGTTGCGATTTGAAAATTGTTGCCCTAGTACTTCGTCTACAAAGTAAATTTATAAAGTATTATTACTTATGCTTACTAGAAAAGAAAGAATGGCCTATTAGCCAACCATTCATAGGAAAACAGAATGTAAAACATTCTCCACTGACAGAACTACATATAAAATAAAATTAGATCTAATCACACTGCTAAAAGCATTTAACAAAGAGGTGATGGATTTTGATGTTTAAAAGAGAAATTTCCACAAAAACCAAGAAACCACAGATCAGAAGCTCTTAAAACATCAAGGAATTTAAAGCTACAGAGATTTAGTTGTACATCTTGAAGCTACAGTTTCTTCACTCACACTTGGGACTTCTATAAAATTTGGACTGTCAATGAGAGACAGAGAGAATGCTTCCATCATACATTGCTACATGGAAAGTCATTACCAAGGAACGTGGGATCCAAAATAGATGAAAGGTTAGATGTGTTTAGAGAAATTTAGCAACGGTGACTTTCAAATTAATTTAAAAAAAAAAAAAAAAAAACTATTTGTAGTCTATTTTTAACTCTGTCACTTACATTTTTATTTTCTGAAAGATTAGTTTTGGAAGCCATTGCTTCCAATTTTACATTTGCAAGAAAAAGGAAGGGGAATTGCAACCAACATTAGCTTTATCAACCTATGTATCACAAAGAAAGTACCTAATTTTGTCAGAAAAATAGTAAAAATTAAATCTAAATAGCAAATCACAAAAAGTAGCAGAGAAAAAAGATTTAGAAATAGAGAAGAATAAACATTACAAAAATAGAAATACTTTAGAAATAAAATAGTACCAACTTCAACACTTACCAAAAATTTAAGAAACATAATTTGGGAAAACTATGACATAAAACTTAAAAATAAACTTGAATATTTATGCAGAAAAAGTTCAGAAAAGCTAAACAAGAAAAAACAACCTATCAAGAAAATAAACCAATTGTTATTGTAGTTAACTTATTCAATCAAATCTTCACAGTGCCAGTGTTGAATATAATTAACTAAGACTTAAAACATTTGTGGATTACTCCAATCAAGTAGAAGACTACATAATAAACATCCAAATTGCTACACAAACATTAAATGAAGAAAATAAACACAAAGTAAAAAAGAAATGCTCCAAAATAGTACATCAAGAATGAAAAGAAAAACTTCACTAACCACGTCATGAGATCACTTAAAAATAAACCATGCATATGCACTAAAGCATAAAAGGGGAATAAACTAGTACGAGGTGCATCCAGAAAGTGTTTCCCAATTTTTTAAAAATAAAGCAAACACAGTTACATGAAAAACTTTAATGACACGAGGTGTGGCATATTTCAGCTATTTTTCAACATAGTTAGCACCAGAATTTAGAAACTTGTCATATCATGGGATCAACTTTTGTATCCTTGTGTCGTACCAGTCTGCTGCCTGGCAATGGAACCAGTGTGTGACAGTCATCTTCAACATTTCGTCATTGTCAAAATGCTGACTGGAGGAAAGGAATTTCTTAAGGTGCAAGAAGAGATAGTAATCACTGGGAGCAAGATCAAGACTGAATGGGGGATGATCAAACAGCTCCCAGCCAAACCCCTGCACAGCAGTTGCTATGCACCGAGCCGTATATGGTCAAGTACTGTCCTGCAGCGATGCACCACCTGTTTCCTCATGTTATCTAGTCTGTCGACCTGGAAGACCTGATGAATTTCGATCGGCACTATGTTCTGCATGTTAAGGAACCTCATCACTGACCAAACCTCACAGGGGGTGGGAGAACGAATACAAGCCACCATTTCAGACCAATGCTGCCACACTACTGATGTCATGCTGGACATGTCCAGCTGACACATGATTGACACGTCATAGATATGTTACGCATACCCAATGGTCCAGGCTAAATATGTTTCATTTATAGGACATAAATTCGGGAAACCTACTTTCTGGATGCACCTCATAATTTTGGAAAAAGCAGAATATACAAAAAGGATGGATAACCTGTTAAAGGAAGTGTAAACCAACCCATTAAATTACAGCACTGAATCTACAAAGAAAACTTAAAAAGAAAGCAAAATCATCAACAAGAAAAAATTTCACAAAGTGTAGATAATCCAACATTATTAGGTATATATGGGCTACCAAAAAGGCATGAGAGCTATTACTAGTAGCATAAATGTCCCCACATGTAATCTGGCCAAACAGTTACTAAATAAATTCAATAGCTTCCCAAAGTATGAAAGTACAAATTTACAAAGCTCTTTGGACCTGGTAGAAAAATTAAAAGACATAAATTTAGACAAAAATAACAGACTGGTTTCATTTGATGTCACATCATATTCATTCCCAAGCATACCAACAGAAAAATTACAGACTGTTAAAAAAATGGCTAACTACTTATGAAACAGAAAAGTAGAAACAGAAGAATACATCTCATTAACAAACCAATGCACTGAACAAAACTTCTTCACATTTACTGGTAAATGCTACAGGTAAAAATCAGGGTTATCTAGGGTAATCTACTTTTGCCTTTTATGGCAAATTTATTTAGTTCATTTGAAACATACATAAAATGGCATTTCCACGGATCTTCAAGATTTGGTATAGGTATGTTGACAGCTTTGCAATAGTTCCAAATACATTTAGATGCACAAAAACTACTCAATCTGTAGGAATAAGCTATCAAATTCACAAAGAAAAGGATCAGTGGACAACTTGGAATTAAATATCATCAGATATGACAGAAAAATAAAATGTGGACTTTACAGGAGGCAAACACAATCAGAAAATTATATAATAAATAACAGCTATAACCCAATTTCATGTGAACATCCAATAATAAACAATCTTATACACAGTCAACATACCCATGGATAAAGTGGAATACTACAAGAAACAAAAAGCCATACTTCACATAGAAGAAAATGGACACAACAAAAGTCTGGTGTTTAAGAAAATTAGAAAAGCTAAGCTAAAGAAAACAATTAAGGAAGCAACCACATTCACTGAAGAAAAAGCAAGCAACAGCATATTCAATGGATTCACTTACCACCCAAAAATATTTAATAAATTCAAAAACATCTTTAATAATAATACAAAGAATTTCACATATGTATACAGTAGTTGAATCAATGGTTATAAAGCTCTGTCATTGAGTTAGTTCTGGGACACTATTAAGCACGATATCTTCGCACACTTTTTCACATAATACACAAACACAATTCACATCTGTTTGATGGATGCTTGTGGTGAAAACCGTGTTATGGCAAAATGGGTTACTGTGTGATTGAGTATGTATGATGCAATTCTCCATTCGTTTGTCATCATGGCATCAATACTAAATCCATGACCAGGGAGGAACGGTATCTCTGTGGGTGTTGGCGTCGGTACTGTAGAAATTGTTCCATATCTGGTTCTTCTTTTCCAGAAGTTCTTGCATCACACTTTGATCTTTAAAGAACAAAATATCATCTTCGCACCTACAAATAGATACTCAGTATTAAAATTGTTAAATTCAAAAACAAAAGATGAAATCCCTCCAATCAATAGATCCGGAATACACTAAATAGGTTGTAAGGATTGTGAAAACTGCTACACAGGGCAAACTAAAAGAAACCTAAAAACCAGAGTCAAAGAACAATTTAGAAGCATCAAATTAAAGAGGAAGATAAATCAACAGTAGCATTTCACTTTCAGAACAAAAGCCGTAACTTTGATCCATCCAAAATTACTAAGGGGTGATAAACCAAAACAAACTGATAGGGGAAGAATATCTTAATATGGTAAAATAAGGACAGAGTAATAAACTTTGAAATCTTACTGGTCGATAATTTGATAAAGACGTTCACCAGAAAGACAGCAGACTACTACTACTACAACAACTACAGAAGACAGTCCAACCATTGAGATGAAAGTGGAAGCAACAACTTTCGAAACTAGTACCTCAAAAGATAAATATGTAAGTGACGGAGTGTTAAAAACTGACTACAATTAGATGAGAGGTTATTGCTGGATATTTTGTATCAGAAAATTCACAACTTGCTGTACAAGCAGAAATCAAGAAACAAGATTTTTTAAAGGAGAGTAAATTAATTACTAACATCTAATATTTCTGCATGTCCTTAAAGTGTTTAATATTTAACACTCAAATAGTAACAAATTTTGTCACATTATAGGGAGCATCGGTCCCTCAGACTTTGTAATTTTCATTTGATTTTATTTGCACATTTTCACTACATTACTGACTTTACTTCTTATATAAATTACAACTTTCATGTTTTTAATATAATAAAACACTTTTTTTAGAAAAAAATTACAACTAAGTAATAGAATACACTAACATCTGCTAGTTGTAAAGCTAACTGAACCATCAGCTGACTTCAGCATGACACATTTACATTCAGGTTATCGTCCAACTTTTTCATTCAAACTGAAATAAAAACATAGATATGCAGATTTGTTTTTGTAAAATAAGAGACCAGAGATATGCAGAACATACACTAACAGTTAAAGCAGTCTACGAAGCTTCCATAAATTTGTGACAATAGGTAGCAAAAATTACAATGACACATTTTCACATCGAAGTCAAACGTTTATGTGATGCATAGCTAGGCATTCAAGGTAGCTACAAAATCAGTGTAGGCAATATCACAGAAAACTAAGAGTGCCATAGCCTGAGAGACCAATGTTACCACTTAAGGGGTTAATAAATATTGATGCTAACAAACCATAAAGTTTTTTCGATACTTGGTGTATGTGTTTAATAAATGTAATTTCAATCTAAAGTACTATTATGTGTTTGAAATGGGAAGGAGTGCAGCTAATCAGATGTCGTATCACACTCAATGTTGCCAGCTTGTTACCCCACTCCTTTTATACTTCCCTCTCTCTCGCACAACATGCAGGTCTGCTTGGCGCAGACGTAAGGGTAAGCAAATTATATTTTACAAACTTTTACAAAATCAAAATTGGAAAAGGCATTCTCGCAAATTATGTATATTTTTAAATACTATAACTATAATTATAGTTTATGAATGACCTGTTTTTCTAATCCAATGGAACTGCCAGTGGCTCATCCATATCGCTGTCAATGTAACTTCCGTTAAGAGACAATTCGTCACTGTCACTGTCTTCATCATCTGAGTGTTGCAAATTTATGATTATAGGTTCCAAAATCTTGTCACATGCTATTTCTTTCTTAAAATCGTCTTCTTACATGCCTCATGAAGTTTTCGCAGTCTTGTTGTGTTACCTTGTTAATTTCTTCATAAACAAGTCATCCGTCAGTTTAAAAGTATTATTTCGGTTTGCTACCCCCCATTTTATTTGAGCCCACACCAACTCAATTGGATTATATTGGCAGTGGTAAGGTGGGAGGCGTATTACCTCATGTCCCATTTCAATTATAAGTTGATCCACTTTTTCCATGTTTTTAAACGGAAGTACTCTTTGCAATAACTCATTTTTAGTTTCTGTTTCCGAAAACTTTTTGAAGAACGTGTACACCTTAAAATTAATACTTCGTGCCTGACTTCACAATACCTGCCTTTTTGACTTGCCACAAAATTTCACTGCAAGAAGCCATTGAACTATTTAACTCCTACTCTACTGTTGTGTAAAGAACAAGTGAATGATATTGATCTGAACTCTCCAGAGTAAATAAACACTTCTTATCCAGCATTCATTCATAAATATAAGCATACAGCATTCCACAGGCTAACAGGAAATGAAGTGTTTGCTCACGTCATGTCAAACATTTACGTTTCAGTTCTGAGTAATTACAAATATACGTACATGCATATATGCCAACCAATAATGATATTCATACAGTATTTACGTTGCGATTTATTGTTACAATACAGGTAATAGTGGTGTTATTTATTTGTATTAGAAAAATTATTTGAGCTAAAAATATGGGTTTTTCATGGTTATGTTAGATACATTACTCTCTACCTTCCACATGGATCAGTTTTGGCAAAATCTGAATTTTTGTCTTAGCACGAATAGTATTTCATACAGATTGATTAGATTGGCGCTCGTCACACACCACTTAGCGGGAATGCAATACAACAACACCACAGGACGATTGGTTGCCCGTCTAGTAGTGCTCAAGGACAAACACCTTCCCATTTGAAACAGATAGTAATTAACTAAACACTGTAATCAATACAGAAGTTCTGAGCTGTTTTTGTCTTTAATGGTTCAAATTAGCACTTATATACAACTTTACATTTTGGATACATAAAAAAAAAAAAATTAAAATTTGTTCTATAATGCAACAAATTACATGCATTTATTTGCAGACTTATTTTGTAAGTTGTACTTGTGGTATACTTACTGGCTATTGTTATAATTATCACTGATGCTGCTTACAGATTTCCCTGAGGCTGCTGATACCGCTCTGTTCAGAATCCCATTTGCTACCAAACATTCCTTTGGATGAAAATATTTATAATAATGGGCTCTAATTACACAGTCTGGAAAAAAAAAGAAAAAAAAAAAAGAAGAAAAATATCAGCAATTTGACATTGAAATCAACCTTCATGACTTACACTTCATTCATTCATAATTATTTTAATTACAGGATTCACACCTGTCAGTGATAACACTTGAAACTGGTTGCACTACACTGCAAATAAAGGATGCTGGGGCTTTACTCAATAACAGTTTGTAAACCCCCCCCCCCCCATTTCTTTTTTTTGGTCCAAAAAGAAAAAAAAAGGGTTTAAAAATGTTTAAGTGTACCGAGTTAGTCAACTAATTCTGAAGGTTAGAGATATACAATGTGCATCACCTGCCCCTATTTCGTTTTTAATTTATGCAATATGCTAAGCAACATATATAACTTATGCCTTTCTTGTGTGCCTTCTAATAGATGATTTTCGGAGCAGAAGAATAATTTTAGCATTTTTAGTTAAAATACCTATATATTTAGTACATTTATGACTTCCTAAAGCTCATGAAAGGGTATATAACTCAGTGCATAAGTGTTATATGGGACAGAAAGCAATTACTAAGTATGTCGATTTCAAAAACATCATACCCAGACACAGACAGCTCCAGTAGCAATTCTAGATGAGTTTGCAAACTTTCATTCATTAGTGTACAGTCACACATGCCTTTAAACATGCCCCTGAAGGAACAACCTATTACATGCATCAGTTGACTATGACTTTGGAACACAAAACGGCAGATCTTCACAGTGGAACCAATGGTATTTAAATCTTCAGCTAACATGTGTTGAGGAGTTGAATTCTGTACAAACACAAGACTGTACACTCAGTGCTGTAGTTGGAAAAAATGTTTTGGAGGTACTCACCAAAGTGGACAAAAGTTTAGGTGTTACTCACCAAACTGGAAAAAAGTTTAGATGGTACTCACCAAAGCATTACTTCACGAATTTAGATGGTACGCTTACAATATCTTCAAATGTTAGGTGGCACAGCATACCGGCCCAACTACAGCACTACTGGACAGCTAATCTGCGCTTTCGGCCTTAAAAGTAACTATTAAACTGGAGACACAGATGTTTATATGGAACAATTCACTGTATTTCATGATATTTCTGTATCCCAATTTAATATTCTGAGCAATGGAGAACCATTAAACCAGTTATTTTCATCCTCAGTTACTTATAAGATGATGTTTTAAGAGAATCCAAGGTCAGGTAAAATATTGTGACCCTAAGAGCTAAAAGACTACAAAATACTAGTGTCACATATCAATTGAAAGGTACTCTTACCAGCTTTTAATGATACTACTGTCAACTCTGCAAAACAATTAGCACTAAATTTACATTGAACAGAAATGAATTTGCAGAAACTTGTCAATTTTCTCCCAAACTTTAAATCATTGTATCTCACAGAGGTAAAGTGTTTTAGATGGCAACAATTTAGTATAATTTCATACTCTCCATGGTGCCTATGCATTCACAAAATTTCATGGAGATCAAAAGGGTAGGTCGAAAGTTGTCCTTATCTCTGTAATTTAGTGTGGAATCACTCATCTATCCTCTCCCATCCCCATACCTCACTTTCATTCAATAATAATGACCTAACCATTACCCCAAACATTATAATGGCATATGTAGTGTCCAGGTCAAGTTGCCCAAACTCTGTGTTTCATGCAATCTGTGTTTCTGCTACATTTTCCAGCCATTCAAATCACAATTTGCACATTTCTTCCTCTTAAAATAACCATTTTTGTGCTGAACATATACATATCCATTTTAAAAGGTGAGTGCTCTAGTTTAAAGAATATTGATTTCCAAGTCCTATTGCCCATAAAATTCATTCAGTGCATTTATAGAGCTTGCAAATTCTTTATTATTTTGAAAGAACTACAATATCATCAGTGTATAAAAAAAACAGTATTTCTTTATCTTTGACTGGCTGCATCCGTGTCTGTCTTCCTACCTCACTATGTCAATAACATAATAATAAACAAATTAAGTAACCAAGATAATATGATATATTATAGCATATTATATGTATATTATACATGTCTGTTTAGGCTCTCTCTTCCAATTGTTATGTCACATTCATTGTTATAGGTATTGTGCTGATCAGTCTTATTATAAATTTAACTTCTTTATACACTACTTGAGAGGCTAAAAGAAAAATACATAAAAGCCAAGTCCTTGAAGTTGGAAAAACAAGTAACTCACCACTATTGATCATAATCCCATATTCTTCCAACAAGAAGTTAATGTTTGTCTGGAAATTCTTCTCTCCACCTTCTCCTAGCATAACCAGAATACTTCCACCAGCATCTAAATATTTCTTTAAATTATTAAATTCATTTTCTGTAAACTTTTCCCTGGGACCAGGTATAACAAATAAGGCCACATCTGATAACGCATCAAGACTGATTTCATCTTTATTCCTGGAAGAAGAAAAAAAAAATATATATACACACATCATAAGAAAGCTGAACAGTTGTAATATAATGTATTAATATTCAGTAAGACGGATCTATGCAAGTATTCAACAGGACTATTCCAAGGTTAGCAGTTAATTGTTCTTTCACACAAGGCCACAGGTAAAGCAAGACCTGAAAGGCAGAATCAGGCTGAAAAATTCAATGACAGCTCATATTTGAATCACATTATCTTCTGCTCTACATAGAATTGCTCTAACCAATTGAGCCACCATGCTGGTATGCGATTAAATTTCTAAATTGACTGGCATTTTTCCAAGTAAATCACAAGATCTGAATTCACATCTGAGATAGCTAACATATCCCAAAGGAGACTTACAATGTCATAGGTACTTAAGACCCAGTCTGTGCAGATACTTATAGGTCAATCTATGATAATTATTTTTGTTTTACGGAAGGCTATATATAGGACAAATATTGAAGGGTAGATTCAGACTAAAAAAAGTTTGAACCAGTTGGAAATTTCATGTTGTACTTGCCCTTGTTTGGAATTAGTTGAACATGTAAACTATTCATCTGAATAAGTACCAACTATAGCATATACAAAGTTTGGCTTAGTGTATCTCAAGAATTTTCACATAAACATTTCTACCACCAGTACCAACATATATCCCTTAAATTGTTTTAAATAAGATTTAAAATTCAAATTTCTTAAACACAATTTACATGCGGCAGAGATATTTAGTGTAGATGAGGTTACGAAAGATGTTGATAAAATGAAATTTTAAAAAATTGGTTTTAAGCTGAGATATTTACTGTAGATGAGGTTAGAAAAGAGGTTGATAAAATGAAATTTTAGGTTTGGTTTTAGGTTTAGTGCTAGCATGAATGAATGGGATAACAGCATTAGAACTTGGGAGTACTCCACCAAGATCAAAATTATGTTGTCCTCAATGGTCTACATGCTAACTTCTGGTTCCCAAGGTTGCAGGTCCAAATCTGGCATAGGACGACAGATTTTTTTCAACCATAAAAATCCTTTGCGTGGCTTCACTTGGAAGGGAGGTAAAGCCAGTGGTGCTGTGACAGGGACAAAAACAACTGTACCTTTCATAATAGCACTGAATCAGCTGTATTCAATCATTAGTGATAGAACCATGATCTGTAACTTATAATTCTTATAGCAGTATGAATAAAATTACTAATGTTTTATTCAACAAAACTGTACCCACGGTAATGGTGAAAAGGGTTTTCATTTAAATTTGCTGGTTTTAATAGTTTGATTTACAGATTAATAAATACACTCCTGAATGAAGAGGAATTTAATAAAGAATATAAACATATTATTAATACTGCTTTAATTAATGGTTTCAATAAAGACTTTATACAACAAAAGAATGAAAAATTTAAATATCAAAAAACTGTTAATGATATTTCTACCCTTAAAAAATAAAAGGTGATTATCATTTTAAAAAATTTACTTACCATCCTTGAGTTATTAAACATTTTCAATAAAATTTTGAAGAGTTTGGTGTAACTTTAGTTCCTCAAAATAAATATAGTATTAAAAATTTAGTGCATTTCTCTAAAAAAGATAAAACTCCTAATAATAGAAAATCTGGTATTTACCAATTTAATTATTTAGATTGTCATCAGGTTTATATCGGAAAGATGAAACGTAATTTGGAAACCATAACGAACGAACATTTTCGTAACATCAAGTATAAACAAACTGATCAATCGGCCGTAGCAGATCATTTTTGGTCACTTAACCATGAAATAAATCCCGAAGTTAAATTATTAAAACAATTAAATGGTTTGGAAGAAGATATTTATTTTAAAAAATAAACATCGTGTAATGAATTTTGAAATACCAGCAGTTGATTTTGTTTTTAGGTTTGTTTCATTTTCAGATTTTGGTAATACTGAAAAAGCATAGTAACTTGTATCCTTGACGATGAAGTGTGTTGACTGAAGATGCAGGCAAATGTTTGTCAAATCGATCTCAATTAATAAGAAAAACTGACATCATTTTCTTAAGATAAGTGAAGTTTTTGTTCCAGACAGTTATATTTGTGTAATTTCCTCCTTCTCAAACCTTTCAACTACTTCTAATTTTTAATATTCACACATTTTCTTTTTATTTCTCCACTATCTCTTTTACAATTGTCTTAACTTGCTTGTTAGCTCATCTTTCAAACGATGAACAAAATCAGAAAAACCAAACTTGTTTTCAATTTGGAACAGATTAACTGATAAACAGTGGAAAGGGCACGGTGGAAATGTGTTGTCATTTTGTGGTTATTTAATCAATAGAAATAGCACTTATTATCATGCAGCAGGTCATTTATTGCTGTTTACAAGAGAAAAATAGCATATGTATGTATGTGACAGGTGATATGCAGTATGGATACAATGGCTGCTATGAGGAATATCCATTACATATTGGGAATATATCTGGAAATAATTATACAAAAATCATTTACAACTAGACTCTGTTTGCAAACAAATGCAAGATATTATTTTCAGCACAATGATTCTCCAATGGTGTGCCAAAAAATCCATATAGTTTTCTACACTTCACTTCATTTAGTCTGTCTTTTTAAGGGTGTTGAAGTTCATTTTTGTGTGTATTTTATATGGTTTTATTATGTTTATGTTCTTGGTATCATTCTGATAGATATATGCAAGGTGAGTTAGCTCACAGATCTCCGAAGTGTTGTCACAGGGCCTTATGACAGCCCTTTATTATCCCGGACTTCAAAATGAAATGAAAAGTGTGGTGTTTAATGCCCGCTTTTACTACATACGGCACTGCAGTCAGTGACACTGATGATACATGAGATGGAGCACCGGTGGAATGAGATGGCGGGGGAAACCAGAGATCCCGGAGAAAATCCACCTAGCACAGTGTTATCCAGCACAAATCTCACTTTGCAGTCGCCTAGGATCGAACCCAGGCTGTCTTGGTGAAAGCCAAGTGGACTAACTACAACCACTGCGCAGCCATCCCGGACTTAACCTATTGCCTAAAATACATAGGATACATTGCATGCAACAAAGATTTAACAATTTCCATTAATATTAATCTACTATGATGAAATTTCTGACTTTTGCCCCCTCTCAAAATGAGTTCACTGTCTATAAGCATTCTAAGGTTAATGTTTGAAATGGCAGAGGATCACCAATCTTCATTTAACACATAAAAAAAATATAGGTACCGATGTACAAGTGGTGGTGAGTTTATTTCCAGTCATAAGGCATATGTCATAAAATTACTCACCTTTGCTTACAGTGGAACCTGATTAACAAACAAATAAGCACTTAAATGCAGCAAAAAGCAACAAAAACAGGTTTAGCCCCAAATCAACTGCACTGAATATTGTTTAAAAATAAATAAAATGAAATGGCATATGCCAAAATGAACTGTAAACTTGAAAGGTATTCCATAATTCCCAGAGAAATAGAAAAGATTATTACCTCATTAAAAGCCAAGCCTCTCATGGTTGGAATAAGACAAATACCAAACTGTTAAAGTATTGGCTACTAGAGTTGAGCGAGCCTCCAGTTCTAAATACATGACTATTAGACAATCATTCTCTTTTGTCAGGGGTGGGTCTACACAGGCAGCCGTCACTGACCTCCCTCTTGTACCAGCAAGTTACCGAGCTGTCCCCGAAGGGCGCCGGTGTCTCCGTGGAGCTTTCCAGTAGACCTAAAGATTAACAAGCTCCCCCCATCTGGTCCGAAAACACAAGACGGGTGGAAGTCGATATGCCACTTACAAGTGCCAACCTCAAAAGGGGAAGGCTACCGAACGTCGGTGAGGGGCACCTAGTGATCTAGCACACCTTCTACTAGCTATGCAGGCTAGTACGCGGAAATATATGGCTTCCCTAAATCCCATCCGGAGACGTACCCGATCTCCCATGGGTATCGCGAACCACTGCCCCCTCGAGTCCAGAGTGCAACCCAATCCAAACAACTCCCATTCAGGGAGGGGCTCGAATGTTCAGCCCGAGGTTGCTCTAGTAACATCTACCACGAATGCTAGGGGTCCGCAGCACCCCCACCACGGCAGCTGAAGGGGATGGATCCTCCCCTTAAAGGGTTTTTGTCAGGGGCATTTCCAGAAAAAATGAAACACAGAATTGTTGAACCTCTGTACAAAAAAGGAGGCAAAGCTTGATTTCCAATTATAGGACCATCTAGCTCTTGACGGCCTCTTCTAAAGTAAAGAAGAAAGCAATATACAATTGGGTTACAAGATACATGGAGTTAAATAACATAAGATCATGCCAATTTGGATTCAGAGGAGGGATATCAACTGAAAATATGACATACATGAATTAATAACAGCTTTGAATGAAAAGGAACTACCATTAGGAATATTTTGTGATTTAGCTAAGGTATCTGACAACATAGATCACAACATATTGCAAAAGTTAAAATGTTACGGTTTCAATGATATCTCTTCAAATTAGTTGAGATCTTACTTATTAAACAGAAACCACAAACCAATTTAAATGGTTGTGATTCGGAACCAAGTGTAATCACTAAAGGAATCCCACAAGGTCCTATACTTGGGACATTGTTCCTTTTAATATTTAAAAATACTTGTCTATAATCTCAGCAAAGAGCCAATAGGTATCTCTTTGCAGATGATGCTAATATATTTATATCTGAAAAGACACATCAGGAATTAAGGGACACTCAATAAACCATTGCAACAGCTCAGAATTTGGTCTAAAGCAAATAAGCTATCATTTAACTATGATAACACAAACTTTATTCAATTTAAAGTAAAGCATAAGCAAATAATGGAATTAATAATAATCGGATACAACTATCACATATAAATAAAGCATCAAATAAAACATTTGGACTCCAAATTGGTGAACAGCTCAATCAGAGAGAACAAATAAGTACATAGCTCAGCTTGGTTATCATTAACCAAAAGGACTAAGAAGAGCATATTTTTCCTATTTTCTAATTCTCTGTTATAATACGGAATTATCTTGGGATAATTCAGCATACACAAGAAAGATTTTATACAACAAAAACGGGGCTACAGATATTGTTTGCAATACTGGGGCCTGTAATTCCCATAGGCCCCTATTTAAAACCCAACAATTCTTACCCTTGCTGTAAATACAGCATACTCCCAATTATTCATATGCAGATTATCACTGCATCTCCTCCTCAAAATATTGTACATACATACATTAATTTTCTTCAATAAATAACTCCAAATAACTCACTGCATAAGTGCCACCTCCATTGTTTAAATGAACATCTCTTGATAACAGAGTACAGTTTCCATTGTTATTAGAAAACTTGTTCCATGCAAATTGAAAACAAGTTCAGCTTTTTAGTGTTATTTGTTATTCAACATGTAAGGTAAACGAATTAAATTAAAAGGCATATGTAAAAGAAACAAATGCAGAGAAACAAAATGAAAACATTTTGGTTTTAAAATAAAAATTAGAATTGAAAGGTTTGAGAAGTGGGAAATATTTGCAAAACTAAGTGCTGATAATGGATTATAATGTAAACAGTTCTAAGTGCTGTATGAAAAAATCTCAACTCCCCTCAGATACAGACCAACTTCACAGATATTTTAGGAAATATACAAGTATACCGTATCTTTTCACAAAAGTTGAATAAACCTTTGAACAAAGAGTAGCCATCTGCAAATCAGCTTTTAAAGTAATTTCCCTTTTACATATGCATTTTTTATACCTTGAAAGTATTAAATTATGCATGTCTTCATTATTCACATTTTTCAACTATTCATGCACCGTCGAACCCACATTAACCTGAATAATGAAGAGTAGATAGTACATATATCCTCTGTTAAAGCTATCTTAAAGATCATTATGATAACTTTACAACAATATGAGGAATGCAGGCAATCTGCATATACCAGCAAATACCTAAAAACTGTTCCAGATAGAATGTTATTATATAAAAATTCATAATTACCTTCCATGCAGTCTGAAACTAGTAAGTAATCCTAATCAACAGAAAATTTTCAAGAAACATTTCATCATTGTTATATCCATGCCCCATATAATATAAAGGAATTCCTTAATATCCGTTTCAACAAACTGAATGTGACATGATTTGATGATTTACACTATTGTTGACTTACTGTGATGCACGTTCTAAAGTTGATGCTTGAAATGACAATAGCTGACAAATGTTTATATAACATAATATAAAAATTTAAAATATATATATATATATATATATATATATATATATATATATATAATAGTGTTACAAGTATACTTAGTAGTGTAATTATACTGGTGATGACTGGTAACGGTACTGCTACTGATACCTTTGCCATGAATCTATGACATGTTCAATATTTATTAGCTTGGCTCAGAGTGGGGATTATTTATTTATTTTGATTATCCTGTAGAAGAGTAACCAGAGCCATACCTATGTTGGGGTGCTGACAACTAAAAGAAACATGCAGACAAAAAACATTCCAGCCTGATGTAAACAAAATGGCAATACACAAATGTGTGACTAAACAAGAAGCAGTAGTAAATAATGGGAATGGTAACTATGACTGTTTGGTAGGAAATATTCAATATTTTGGTTTTCTTCTCTTGTAGTTCTTTTACTTTATGTTTGATATTGTAATATAGAATACTCTATTTAGTTCATGTTCCTCAAAGTAGAAGTGCTGCTGTGCTACTACATAAGTTTTATTGCGATTATGCATTCTTTACAACGTAGATCTTTTTCATATTAATAGCTTTCTATATTTTATCACGGCTAGACTGTTTATCAAGAGATGTTCCCACATTAGCTCTGACGCAAATGTCGTGATTATCAACATTTTGATATGTAGTGGGCAATAAAATATGATCGCAGATTTCAGAAATACACGCTTGGCAACAACCAGCTATCTGAGCTACGCTCCGGCTGCATTCTACACCTTAAAGAAGAATGTGACACACTACTCTGAAAACTTCCAAATATTTATTAAATAATGTTATTATTAACATTAATACGACGGGAGAAAAGGTTCAACTATTGTTACCAATTTTGGCAACATGAAACTTACGTTGCTACTTTCCAACTTCCTTTCAGTTTGCGATGCAAAGTTTTGTAATTTTCTGAAACTTTATATTGCTCGTTCTTTGAAAGATCGAATAATACTGTATTTGCGTTACGAACTTTAAAATCTGCCATTTCACAGTTTAAAAAATATATAAATTTAAGCAACACAAGATATATATCCAAGTGTCATTATGTTTACCACAATCACCCGCTTCACACAAGTATGCAAACACCGGTCCTGTTAAAACACATTCGTTCTGGAATTTGACAATTTATTGACTATCTAACTATTCAGTATTGCCAAACCTGTTTTCTTAAATTTCCCCTCTGCTAAACGCCACCTACAAACAGGATGACAACCACGGGCAGGAGGATATTAAATTCCGATCTGTGGACCAGGTGCTTTCTGTGGAATTAGAAACATGAATATTTTTTTAAATGCAGCTCTTACCTATTCCTAAAGTTTATTTTTCGTAAGATTCCTTACTCATTAATCACATTAGTTTTTTTTTTTTTTCTTTTCAAGTTTTCTTTACTTGCTGCATAAGGCTTAACTACGTCATCTGTCGAACTATTAAAATATAATGATTATTTTGCAAACAAGTGTAAACCACTAACGGTAGCAATATTATGAAGTCCGTAAAATATCATTAAACTAACAAAATTCGAACAAATTAGAATTAACAAAAGTACTATAGTAACTGCAATAATATAATCGGAAGCAAACGGTAAACAGATTATCATTGATGATGGAATTATAACAAAGATAGACAAATCATTAATCGCTGTAAATTAAATCCTATGAAGAAGTCCTATGTGGTGTCTCACAGTTTAAAATGATAATGATGATGGTCATGATGACGATTGGCATAGGCATAAGTAGATTAGAAAAATCCGGTTGGACAAGTATCGCTGCTGGAGGTAGTTCCCTAGCATCAGAAAAGCATGATTACAAGAAGGGATTGCTATTTAAGGTGTAATTATAAATTAGAATGTTTCAGTTACAGCGATAGTGATGCTTTCTTTATTTTAAAAAAATCAACAACTACCTAATCCTTTAATATTATGAGACCATCATATATGAATTAGATGTGACATTTCATTCATCCATAAAATTATTGTAAGTGTAACACTACAAACATTAAGAAAATATTGGGTACGCTTTAATTTAATATGATATGCCGTTCAAACATGGTAATATATACTATAAAAACAAGTATAGCAATTGCCGTTGCTAGACACATTGTTTTATAAACTATTATGTCTTTCAAATGGGAAGAGTTCTGGACTCCAGCGAATGAGATGCGTTTGTGTGCACAGTGTTGCGAAATCGTTACCCCCGTTCCTTTCATATTTCTCTCTCTCTCTCTCTCTCTCTCTCTCTCTCTCTCTCTCTCTCTCTCTCTCTCTCTCTCTCTCTCTCTCTCTCTCTCTCTCTCTCTCTCTCTCTCTCTCTCTCTCTCTCTCTCTCTCTCTCTCTCTCTCTCTCTCTCTCTCTCTCTCTCTCTCTCTCTCTCTCTCTCTCTCTCTCTCTCTCTCTCTTGCCCATGATCATAGAACATGCAGGACTGCTTAGCGCTAGATTTACGGAAACTCAAACTTCATTTTCCAATATTTTATAATGATTTAGTTGTTAAAATCAAAATTCGAATAAGCATATTCGCATATTATACATATTTTTAAATGCTGTAATTATAATTGTAGTTTGTGAATTACCTGTTTTTTTTTTTCAATCCAATGTAACTGCCGGTGGTTCGTCCGTATCACTGTTGTTTTCTGTATAGTTGGAAATTCACCTTCGTCAGAACGTTCGAACACAGTTCCACGTACAACCCTCATCAAAGTCACTTACCTTTGTAACTCCCTTTGGAGGACAGATTTGTTTTCCAGGTGACAAACACTTGGGCATCAATGGGATCAAATTTTCTTGTCTCTCAAAAAATGCGGGATACACGTGTTCTACCTACACCAGAGGTTTTAGCAGTAAGTTGTTGAGCGTTTTTAATATCGAGATTATTCCTATATTTATGTACCAGTTTCTGAAACAGTGTAAACCCTACAAATAATGCTTCGAGCCTGACTTCCCAATACCTGCATCTTTAACTCGCCACTAAATTCGCTGCTAAAAGTCATTGCACTATTTTACTCTTGCTTTATCGCTGTGTCAAGAACAAGGGCATAATAATGATTTGAACTCTCAAGAGTAAATCTGTACGAAGTATTCATTCATAATCATGAGCATGGTATGTGAGGGCTCACGTTCTGTGGATACAGCATTTCACTGGCTAACAGGAAATAGGGGTTTACTCTTTCTCGAATTTAAGAAACATCTTGGCTTATTCTTTTAGCACACTATCTCAATAGTTTACATTTTAGTTCTGAGTAATTACAAATATGTATATGTACACACATACATACCAACAAACAATGGTGTTCCTTACAGTGCTTACGTCGCGATGCGTCGGTAAACACAGGTTGTCCATAAAGTAAGTATCCATTTTGCGGAAAACGTACATGTGGATTATTTCTGTTACAGGCAAAGCGAAGATACTCCATAATGATAATAATTGCCGAATGAATCACAGCTCTGGGATATTGTTTTCATGGCGAAACTATGCAAAACCGTGCCTGTAGTATTAGGTGCCACTGGTTCATTTGGTGCTGGAGCCAGATTTTGTCATCTAGCAAACATTGTCTTGATTTTTTAGACACCCAATTTCA
The DNA here is from genome assembly GCA_030765055.1 of Mantis religiosa. Taxonomy (NCBI): domain Eukaryota; kingdom Metazoa; phylum Arthropoda; class Insecta; order Mantodea; family Mantidae; genus Mantis; species Mantis religiosa. Next base: position 62,238,757 of record CM060952.1, on the reverse strand, counting down.
CGCACTTTGATGCAAGATTGCTAAGTTATACGTTATTTGTGTCACTTTGCTTTACATTAAAAAATATATAGGTGTATGTGGATACCGTTATACAAATTAATACAACTTAAATACTGTTGTACTTTTGACCTCTTACTAGATTTATATTATCAATTACAGAGCACTGCGTTACACATTTGTGCTATATGTCGTCTCTGATCTTCAACTAAAATTACTCATGCGGGAAACAGGTGCGCTCTCCGTCGATATTAAATACCTAGAAGATGTCATAAGCATCCGCATTGATCCCAGGCTTGTTCTGTAGGTCGATGAAATGTAATCCCCAGAGTTTGCGTAGGTATTGTAAGAAAACACAGAGTTAATGTTTTTTTTTTTTTTTCTTTATTCAAGTGTTATTCCTTTAAAACTTGAAATGCAATATTTAAAATATGTCGATCACTTCGATAATATAAATTCACGAGTCCTAAAACCAATACATTCATAAACTATTGATTGCTTATAAAAATTGAGAGACAGAATGATGTATAGATCTGTTTTTGCTGCCAGTCAGTCGCAAAGTGAAGTGAAGCAACCAAAGCGACGCTACCAACGGATCAATATTTTAGTTCAAACTTTGTCCGCTAGGCAATCACTGCTTTCAAATCAGTACTCATTTATTTATTATATTTTTACATTTTCATTCTTATTTAACTGCTATTTACTATTTATGTTATTGTTATTATTAATTATAACATAAAAATGTCTCATTTAATATGCTCTTCAATTTTATTACCCATCTAACGTATCGTTATACTGATGACAAGTAAACTCTCTTACTCTTAACATGCAATTCATTTCAGTATCATTACTTTCAGCAACCTTTGTAGTGTCGTTTAAACAAAAATATCTGGGATCTATTCCCTTTTCCAATGACGTTCCACACAATTTAACCTAAGCCAGATGTTACATGGCTGGAACATTTAGGAGTTCACCTTTGGTTCATTAAATTTCAGTTTAACATTCTGGAAATTATCTTTGTTATTGTTTTACAAATTTTTCCGGTACCAGTGTTTCTCTTTTATAAGACTTTCTTATCAATGAACGTGTTCCAACGAAAACCATATTGAAAGATAAAGCGAAGGGGCGAAAATATGCTGAAATGAGCATGAGCTTGAAACCACCCTTCATTCATTTTGTAGGCCATGAGAAACCCAGAAAAAAGAAAACTTATTCAGATTAGTCTCCCTGAACGGGATTCGAACTCGGGAGCTCCAGAATGTGAGACAGACGGACCACAACCTCGTTGTAGAGGCGGGCTGTATGTATATTAACTCCTGCATCATCTGTGCATTAAGATTTCACGCAGTTTAATGAATATTATCGGCAGGCCAAAACAGTTTGACTTAAATAGTAATTACCTTTTACATAAATCAGTAAGCTTAGGCATTCTCCGACATATAAACTGTTTGTATAAAGAATATTAATAATCATATAAGAACTCTAGAGGTTTAGATCTATGAATGTATACAGAACTAGGTTTTCAAAAGTGTGCTTTTAATTCTGGCAGTAACAAATTAAAAGCCGAAGGGGCGTTGCCGTCTTCGGCGTGGTTTTCTGAACTCAGACATGATTAAATCGGGTTTTCTTCTATGAAATATAGCCGGTTAAATGACTTCAAGCAGCTGAAAAACTAACGGAAATCGTAGATTAGGAGGAGAAACAGTGAAGGACCAGTTGGGTATTGGCAATCTAATGAATCATTAAAATACAAAGTTAAGGTCAATATCCTGGAGGTCTGGTGGATCCTTATTGATAAATAGAAAGTGAAACATCCCACCGATACGAAAGCAGAGGCCCGCGCGGCTTCCTCACTCAGGATGATGGATGGCTTCACTGAAAAAGCGCAAACATTCAACCCGATTCCAGGGTGATGTAAATAATTGAGGTAAGTAAAAATTGACGGTTGAGCTGAGTAATGTACAATACAACTATATTTAAGTTTCGATCGGACATGGTTTCGTTGTTGAAAGAAGGATCCGATCAGCTCCTCAGGATGTGCAACTTAATTTAAGGCGTTAGGGAAATGTACAGAATTTGCCTTTATATGCGCAAAATAAGAATAGCAGCTAAGTTCTGTAATAAAGACTCATCCCAAACATTTCGTCTCCTCTCCGAAATAAGGAAAAGTTGAATCAAGATATAGAAAAGGCGACACAGATGCCTTCCGGTGCCAGATGAATTTAATGGCGTAGAACTAAAAGCCGCTTTCGACACTTTGTCACGAGGTCTACACTATAGGTGAACAGGCAGTTATGGCGTACTTTGAGACATCGTTCTAACGGGCATTCTGCAAAAACTACAGTAAACGACGAAATCGGCCACAAAAAGCAAGAATGAAACGTCAAGTGGAACACACCACTCTATGGTGTTTATGGAAAAGCAAATTATTTGACGCTGTTGCACCGTGCCCCGCGTAATTCCGTGTTCTATAGAGTAAATAAACGGAATAAAACCGAGCCTACATGAACTACAAAAACTGAAAGCTGGCCAAACTTCCGAATTAAATAGGACAGACTACCAGGAATGTCCCAGTAATGGAGAGTACTTGGGATATCTTACCTTCTCCAATCGTCATTGGCATTCTCTAGGTCGAAACAGACAGTAGCACTTGGTTTCTTTCTCAGAAAATCGTTCTCGAAGTGTGTGAACCGTTGAACGGAAGAGACCAACACCGTACTAATTGATGGAGAGCAGATTTTGAGAGTCAAGCTACCATGTCAGTAAAATTTTCCACAGCAGCAGCGTTATGCAACTCAACACTACTTTGTATTAACTTCCGTCGATTTTGTTGACACAGTTGCGTGTTCTATTCCGGAAGTGTTCAACGAAATTTTAGGTAAAAAAAAAATCCATCGCATTACAAGATGTGTTTGTAATATACACATGCCTTACTTTGGGAGGGATAGTTATATTGGTCTTATTTTCCCAAATAAATTTTCATTACCAAAACAATGCATTAAAACTTAATCCATGCAACTGTTAATACACCGAAGCAAGTCTTGGTCCTACGGGTCCAGGACTGATGGGAGTCCCTCTGGACTCAACACCTATGCAACATGGTGGAGCGGTCTTGCATTACCAGATTTTCTGCACATACAAACAAATGGATTGGGGTGATCACGATGTTTTCCCTCCAAAGAGTTCTGAGTTGTTGACAGGAATGACCAGTCTACTAGACATTTCTTCCCTTTATTATATGCCATCAAACAATTTGGTGTCGAGAATTCACTCATCCCCCCCTTACCGAGCTGGAAACGTTTGAGCGTTGTGGGATTATGTAAGCACAGGTTGAGTCAGAGGAACTGAATGCTGTAGTGAAAACTATTTTAATATAATAAATACATAAGCTTTAAATATGGTACAACAAATCTTAATTTAACCAATATATATTCATTTCCTAGAAAATTAAACTAAGAAGAGCTTGCTCCTATTACAAAGTACCATTACATTCAGCGAAATGAGTAATTCTACACACTTTTGATTAACATATACATAAGAACTTCATTGCACCATACTTTGTTTTTATTAGCTGTCTACACCGTTTCTTTTTGTAATCCTGAGGTATATTCCTCCTTTTGCAACGGTCGTGAAACTTCTTTCATCCAGAGTTATTGGTAGTAATGTCTTTCTGGAAACATTGAACCGATAGTTGGATATCAACATCACCAGTGCCACCTTAGTTTGAAGAAGTCCAAATCTCTTTCCTAAGAAAACAAAAGCACGATATGCACAACCGTAAATAATATACAACTTGAAGTTATTATTCTATTTATTCATAAATGTTAATATATATGTATATACGTTATTCTCTTTATAATCCTATGATTTTTATTTTGGAAAACAAAATGTATTAGATTCTCATGGACTCTTACGCACTTTTCAATAAATCATTCTTAAAGAAAAAGCAATTCTTGGGCGTACTTCTTGTTAATCCAGATAACATGTTCTGCGGATGATTTATACAGAACTGACATATTTCTTTCATGAATTATTCTGTTCGAAATTCATTGAATATCCAAATTTAACACCGATTTCAGCAGAATGTTCTGGAGTTTCCCTTGCCTGTCACTATATTCGCAAATGTTTATGCTTTATTCCCAATTATTATTTCAATTTTCCCTAACTGTTTTTGAGATTTTGTTCTGGTCAACGTGAAAATGTACACATTAAACCAATGCCTCTTGCTTGTGAAGGAGTACTGGATTACAAATTCAGTTACGTTAGTTGCAGGAGACAGGGCTACTAAATATGTTAGAGAGCTGCGAAAAGTGCAGCTCTCATATAGGGTTTCGGTTGTCCATCAGTTACTATAAAGACGACTGAAAATCAGTCGTTGGTTTCAGGCACGCATTTGCTAAATCCTGGCGTATTGTCAATCTCAGGATCACATATGAGGCTTGATTCCATTTATCCGGCTATGTGAGCTCAAATAACTGACGCTCTTGGGACAAGCAAAACCAACATGGTATTGTTAAAGCGTTTATGCACCAGCTCAAAATTGAAGAAAGGTGCGGAAAAGCTGTGGATACTGCAGGATCCAGATTGATTTTTATGGAGTTTGTTGAGTAACTATTACATGTACAGCTAAGTCAGAGATATTTTCATCAGGACGGCTCTACAAACCATACATCAAATGAATTCATGGTACTAATAGTTGTAGGTTTCTGACTACACGATAATTTTCAGGAACCTGTGGCTATCAAGATCTTCAGATTTGGCATAGCCGGACCTCTATGTGATTATTTAAAAGATAGAGTTTAAGCCACACATCCCCAGACATTGGACGATCTAAGGCGCAACATTACACACGATTTCAAGCTATTATCAACGAATCCTCCAGTAACATGGAGCAATAAACTCACTTATACTCCTTATATTCCAATATACTCCTTATACATTATGGAGAATATGTTTAACATGTAGGCAAATGATCTAAAATTTCTCTGCTTTGTAGGTATAATAAGTTTAAATAATTAATGAAAGAAATATGTCATTCCTTTTTCATACCACATTTAATTATAGCCATAAGAGGGATGTAGTAGACTGACCTTAAAAGACAGGACCCTCATCGATTACCCTTAATATTACATTTTGCATTGCCATCAGAAGACAAAAGGTATTTAGCTTTCGAAAAAAACGTAAGCTTACAAAATGCAAAGTAAAAAAGGTATTTCGGAAATCGTTGTCGAGACTAAACTGTGATTTTGGAAATTCTGTTGTTCTTAAGGAATCAGTTAAATTCTTTCACAGTTCTTTACGGTATATTCTGTAACAAACTTTCATGTTTTTGAACAAGTACCTTCAGGAGCTCCTTGGTAACAAATATAAGTTCTAATTTAATGATCTACGTAAAAATCTCCTTAAGTGTAATTTTATTTTCAACATTATTTTACATTTGTGTTTCAGACATGCTGTCGTACTCACCAGAGACACACGAAATATATATATATATATATATATATATATATATATATATATATATTTCACATATTATTTCGCATATTGGTAAAATATGTAATTATAGAGAAAAGATCTGGAAGTAATATGTATTTTAGGGTAAAAAAATTTGAGGGTGTCAAGCAAGTTCTCTTAATCAGTTAAAGAAAGTAGGCATTACAGATTCTGTTCGCATAAAAAAAATAAAAAATGAAATACAACTTGTGACATTAGGTTGACATGGAAGCAACTGAGCCCTCGAAACAGACCTTCTTTTGAAACGTTTGTACCGTGAATAGGCCGATTCATATACGTTATCTTTTAATTTAGAAAAGGTAAGGTACCCCCATGCTGGGCCATACGGCCTCTAGTGGGGCGATGGGTGGTTGGCACCCATCTATGTATGTAGATTTTTGGCATACGAGGCCTGTGAGGTGGTCGGCCCCACGAGGCAGCCGCCATTACCCCCAGGAATTTCTGTTAGTGACTGAGTGAATCCCAGGGCCATAGTGCGAGCAGAAGTATATCAGGGAATAAATCCCAATGATACCATCGGGAAGCGAACCCACGACCTCCTGGCTTGTAGTCTAGTGCCGTAACCACTAGGCTACCGAGCGCCCCTATCTTTTAAACTTTGGAGTTCATAATCAATGTGAGTTAAACTAAGCGGGGGGGGGGGGGGGGTTGCTTGATGGTTAGTTTGTCTTGGATGAATACTAATGTTCAACTAAAATTATTACTGTTAAAAAATTACACCTCCTCTTGTGCAGAAGGCATTTCACTTTCTATATGAGATATATCGAGAAAATATTGCATATTTTAATTTTATGTGACATTCGGGAAAAAAAATGAGGACTTTTCCAGCTACATTTCATAGTAAGTGTGGCATAGAGTTTCTAAATGTTTTTAACAGAAAACTGGCCAAACAGAATACTTGCAAACTCGATTTCCTTGCTAACACAAATTATTCTAAAAGCAAAACTTACTAAGATTTTCTAAGGTTTGAAAGCTTTAGATGTAAAGTATGAAATCTTTTGTTACATTTCTTTCCATAAGAAGGAAACACGATTTAAATTTTGAAATGTCTTATTTTGTGATCAGGTGATATCTTGGTACTTCCTCATTTTTAATTTTCTGAAGTATTTCAGCGGCAGTTTTTATCATCATAAAGCTGTTTAGGAAAATTTTTAAGTAAATGTTTGACAAGGGTTTATGCTGCAAAAATCAATAGATTCAAGTGATTTACAGCACCAACTGGAGGTCCTGTGTTTGGGTCCATATAGAGGCGGATCTTCACTGGGCAGTCCCAGCCAAAGCCATGGAAGAAACATTTACTGAAGGTATATCCATCGATCGCAAACTTTGAATTCGTATCAAGTTATATAACGTGAGTGAGTGACAATGAAGTAAATAATGTATCTGAGAAATAAAGGACAGGAAAGTTGTGGCAGAACGGGAACTACGCCAGAATTCGCTCACCGTCCTGTTAAAATCGAAACCAAAACCTCCAGAGTGCGAATCACAAACATTACCGTGCTACAATCTCGCTCATTTTAATCCGTATATACTTTCATCATGCTTTTACAGATGTCGCTTGCGCATTCAAGGCGCACAGTATCATGAAATGATGGCCAAATTTTAAAGCGGGATTCGCATGCACTGTATTTGAAATTGCTTTCCCTTTGCACGATCACCAGAAAAGCGATAGCACTTGAACAATTATTAGAATTTTAGTATTCAAATAATTATCAATATAAAAAATTGTTTCTCCTAGGCAAGTTCCTATTTTTAACGATAACTAGATCTTTTACTTAGTAGAACTATCTGTTAAATGACCAACAGATAAAATTCAGTAAAAATGAAAATTACTCCTAGACAATTTATTGACATTTCGAAATAAACATTTTATTTGTTTTTATAATACACTAAATTTCTGCGTTTCAACCATTTTTTTAAATATAAAATCTTCATACATGTAGGTTAGTTTGAGATAGGGATATTTCTTGGAAATGCTCCTGTGGCAATTGTATATCAAGTTTGCTATTTAACAAAATTTCTGTTTTTGAAATGTGCTTGTTCACATTCAAGAACCACACGCGATGGTTGAGATTGTCTTCTTTTTTTCAGGGAGCTTTAACCACACGCGATGGTTGAGATTGTCTTCTTTTTTCAGGGAGGCTTAAATCACGAAGGAGTATTTCCTCATGAAATCATAGTTTTGAATTGTTTATGGAGTTTAATACTTCTATTTGCTATAGATAAGTGGTATAATATATATTAGCGGAAATTTAATTTCCATAAATATAATAAAACTGTTAATGTCATAGTAAATTATTAAGATATACCAAGAACATGAAAATCTGTATAACGCATTCCTTTTTGTATTAGACTATTTTATAATGAAATGTTATAAACTGGACATAGGAGCTAAAAGTTATTATTCTGGCACCTATCTATAAGTTGAGGTCTATTACACTGGATGTGGACTACGCGTTTCGTTGGAAGCACTTACCTATGCAATTGCGAGGTCCTTCGCCAAATGGTAAATAGCAAAATGCTGGCCTTGAAGCTTTGGCTTCGGTAGTGAAGCGTTCGGGATTGAATGTATCTGGATCAGGAAAATACTGTGGATCTCTATGTAAGCTGAACACAGGCACGGTTACCAAGTCACCAGCACTTACATAGGCACCATTACAGCCTGGTATTTGATAGTCTCTCGTAACTGTGCGCATCAGATCATTGCCAGGGGGATATAAGCGGAGCGTTTCTGTAACGAGCAAATAGGTGATGTGAGTTTACGTGAAAATACTTGCCTCATAACCATTTAATCGGTTTTAATTGCCTCAGTACTGTGAAAATCTAATAAAGGGACATTTTCTCTTAATGCTGCCAATATTGTCATGAACAGTTCTGTAAAGAGCATTTAAATAGTTTGAAAAAAATCTCTGGCTCAGTAAAAATAAGAGTATTTTAAAAACAACCACTGAATAATACATGTATTTTAAATATTTTGTTAATGTTACTCACATTAGGAGAATCTATGTTATCTCAATTATATTGAGATTATCTCAGTTATCTCAACACATGCTTTCGTTCCACGTATACAAACTGTCAGTTTTGTCTAAAGCCAGTTTAAGAGATTTTGCCATGTATTGCATTTAATAAGTTAAGTAACACTACTGAATAATAATTTACTTATGCCGCATGCTTCTGGTTAGTTGCACAACCATTTTCTTGTATTTTTTCCTTGGTAAGATATATTATGTACTCGCGTGTCAATAATCATTTTCTGGGAATTGTATGACTTGCAATTCCCACACAAATCTTGGCTAGATTAAAGCAAACTGGAAAGGAATTAAGCAGTTTGTTTATTCATTTACTGAATATATGTATAAAGCCACAATAATATATATAAAGCCACAATGTGAATAATACCACAAGAAATCTGAACCAAAGGTAATCACTAAATCACTATGCATCGCAATGAAGTAGTGAGGCGATAAAATATTAATATGTATAGTGTATAGGTATATGGTCAGAAAAGTTTCCGACCTCAACATGAAGATGGCAGCACTCGTAAATAACAGCTAGTGAACTTCGTTAATTAATCTATTGACAGTTACTTACCAAAGTTTCAGCCATTTTGGACACTCAGTTTGTTATGTGACAGTCATTTGAATGAATTAATGTGAGTGTTTTTATGAAAATGGACAAAACCGAGTATCGAGCTATCATTAAATATTTGTTTTTGAAAGGCAATACGCCTTCGCAAATCAAAGATGAGTTGGATTCGATGTATGGGGACTCTGCATCATCATTTACCACAGTCCCACAGTGAAATTTTGGGCAGCGGAATTTTAACGTGACCATAAGAGTTTGGGAGACGATAAACGTTCGGGATGTCCAAAAACTGCAACTACGGACGAAGACATCGCCATAGTTCACTAAATAGTGCTAGACGAGCGCCAAAGTAAAGCGAGAGAGATATCAGAGGCTATGAACATGACAATAGAACGTGTTTGTCACATTGAATCAAGATTTAGACATGAGAAAGCTGTCCGTGTGTTGGGTGCCGCGTTTGCTTACGTTAGACCAAAAACGTATTCGAATAAACATTTCCAACGCTCTGTTGGCTCAGTTTAGGCGCAATAAATCCGAGTTTTGGCGCCGATGATTTACTGTAGATGAAACTTGGATACACCATTATACACCCGAAACAAAAACAGTCCAAACAGTGGACTGCAAAGGGGGAAGCGGCACCGGAAAAGAAAAAAAAAAAAAAGAAAAAACTGTTTTCCGGCTGGGAAAGTGATGCTGGTTGTCTTTTTTTTTTTTTTTTTTTTTGGAATAGTCATGGAGTTATTTTAAAATCGATTATCTTAAAAAGGAAAAACCATTACAGGAGCATACTGCGCATCACTTATTGACAAACCTGGAGGAGATCTTGTGGGAAAATGGCCACAGTTGCAGAAAAATAAGATCGTGTTTCACCAAGACAACGCACCGTGTGACACCTTAGCGATTGCAATGTAATCCACGAATTACGATTTGAACTGCTTGACCAACCCCCTTATTCACCAGATCTATCCCCAAGCGACTTATTTCTGTTCCCTCATCTGAAAATGGCGCTCGGAGGACAGAGATTTCCGTCAAATGAAGAGGCAGTCACCTTAGTGAACACTTATTTTGCAGAGAAAAACGCTGAGTACTATTTGGACGGGTCACAGATATAGGAACATCGCTTGGAAAAGTGTGTAGAGTTTATAAGGAGACTAGTTCTGAAAGTTCTGAAAAGTTCTGAAAAATTGCCTTGCATCTTTATTAGGTCGGAAACTTTTCAGACCACCTATGTATGTATATATATATATAATACTGCATATTTGTATATTTTTAGTGTATATTATAAGTACAGTGCAACTGAATGGGATTTTTGCTAAATACTTTGCACCAGCAAATGTAGAAAAAGAAGGGTGACCATTGTATGGTATAACACCATATCACATCATTTTATATTATTATAATATCACATATTATGGCTTTAAAATTAGATACCTAATCTCTTTATATAGAAAGATCAAGTTTAACATTGAAATACTGTCCAATTTCAAAACATTTGATGCTGGAAAAATGCGTTTTGGAAGTCAAAATAGAGGTTTATGATACCGGCCTGATTGTCTAGCCATTGAAATGATCAAAAGTATGTGTTAGGAAGCTTAAAACCATATATTTGGGGGAAATCCAGAAAATATATTAAATATTAGCAGGAGAAAATAAATTATGACCAGTAAGGATGAGGAATGTAAATGTGAAATATTTAGCCGCGCATTAAACAACTATGGAATACTGTTAACGTCACAAACCCTATTATAATAAATGTAGAAACTAGAACAAGTTGTTTACAAACTTTGGGAAGAGAAAAATGTTATGCCAATATTGCTATAGTCGGGCCGAAAACATCGAGAAGTGACAGAAAATGATAAAGTGGACGAGAAGAGAAATTTCGGCTGTAGTGATATGCATTTCATTCTTGTGTCATTGCCGCACATACAAGAGGATGGTGTTTTAACAGCAACAGATATGCGATAATGCAGTCGATCTATAAATATACCCAGTGTTGAAATAAAAATAATAGGGCTTCTAAATAAATTGGAGACACTTAATGGTTACTACCACCTCTGGGATTAAGTGTTCTTTACCGAGGCAAATGTCATGCTTCCAATTATTATTTATTATATACTTTATTATTTGAAGACTCAAACTCCATCTAGCCGAAGATGGAGGGAAGAGATGGTGACTGCTGGGATGAATCCAGAATCAACAAACAGGCTGCGCTGAAACTCTTCACTACATTGCGGGAGGGACTACGAGGTAATCCACTAGTCGTGAAGTTATAAACGGGCTCTTGCTACTGCCTCACCAGCCAGAAGTATACTTATACTTTATATTTAAACCATATTCAAATATTGTTCAGTAGTAAATTGTTTTACCAGAAATAATGAGATTAAATGTAGGATTAATGGTTGGTAACATACTTACCAGAGAAATGGATACAATTATTGCATAAATGGTTAAATTCCAATAGCAAAGCAAGTTGGACGCTAACCCTTCTTTTAGAACATGCCAAAATATATTATTTTAAGTGAACTGTTAAAAACTAATCATTCCAGAGCGGAAAAATTAAATGTCGCCTGCCTTACTTAAAAATAACATTTATTATATCTCTGCAAAGTATTACGTAATATGGAGATGCTTCTATAAAAGAATATCTAAGTAATAATCTGAGGAAGTTGTGATATTCTATTTAAGAATTAAGATAAAACTCACCCAAAGCATTCAATTACATTATAAATGTTAGCTGAGTAATATCATAGCGGCAATATTGCTTGTTTGTATTGTGACTTTGTGCGTTCGTAGAATTAAAAGTCTTGTTTGCATAAATTTAAAATGCTCTTTATTACAAGTAAAACACGCTTTGTACAGTCCTGGCAGCCGCAGAATAACATAACATATACCTACCAACGCAGTCTCTCGTTGCTTCACCACACGCAAACAAACGAAAGAATGCACTTGCGGTACACTTCAAATAGATGTACACACAATTAACAGCTCAACTCGCAACTACATTAACTACTCACTGACTCCAGAGTTCCAGAGGTAGTCCTAGTCGGGCGGGGCTTTCCCCGTCCGGGTGTCATATGCCGCAGTACCTAGCCGCTTTGCGGCTTAACCTGCGAAATGAACTAGTAGATCCATGTTCTGCTGGGGTGTTTGAATTTGTTTACTGTTTGAAATTTTGGATAGGTTTGGAATGGGTTGCCCCTCTTTATCGTGGGCAGCTGTACTTAATCGTTCTCCCTTTTTGGGAGACACGAATTAGTTTTTTGCCCCGTTTTGGATACGGGTTGTGTAGCGCTTGGTCCTTTGGCGTAGAAGTTGTTCCCAGAGACATCTGGGGTTTTCCTTGGGTTACCCAAGGGGTCCCAGGACGTCTCTCGGCAGTCTGAAGGACGGCAAGCGCCTTTGATCTCTCGGGTCATACCTTCCCAGGGAGTTCACTAAAGGGTTGGGGTGCATTTGGATTTTCTCGTACATTGATCGTGCCCTCTCGCGAATGACGTCGACAATGTACGGGATCTGGGAGTGCTCATGTAGGATATGAGCGCAACTTTCTGCCGGCTTTTATACCCTCAGCCATTGTTCCCGAAACGCGCCGACGTTTCAAGGCCTTTCGGGGCGATGCGAGAGAACAATGGATCTTTCTCTGTCTCTTACCCTCCCCGATTGTCTCTCTCTCGGCAAGCGCCAAGCGCTCGCCTTCGCGTGGCTGTGGCTTGGGGCATTATCTGTCTCTTTCTTTCCTGCCAACTGGCTTGTCGCAACTCCAACGAAATAATACGATCGGTGACAGTATCACGGGAAATGTAAGAGCACCTTCATTTAATTGACTAAAATTTATCTTTAAATATCGCAACGGAGCACTAGAATATAAGTGCAACAGTTCGTGCAGTGCGCTAATTGAAAACAAAATGCATCGTAAAACTCAGCTCAAAATCTTAAGAACTTAAGGACGTAATTTATATAATTAAGCAAGAATGGATAGTAGTTGTAGTAGTGGGACTTTATTACACCTCGCCGTATCTTGGAACATCCCATGTTGGGATGATGGTGTACTAGAAGTTTGCGATACCAATGACTATAGTCTGTCTCACGCTAGTTTAATACTGCTGTAAACAACAAGGCGGAGCGGATCTGACTCAACTCGCCAGTGTTAGACGCTACATGCACGCACATTAGCTTTGTAACACTAGCAGTATTTATAGCAGCGCTAACTTCTAGATAATAAATAGAATTCTCTGTCCACTATAACTGATTTCCGCTCTCGCTTTTGAAATTTCAATCCAATATCGTGAAGAATTTGGCGAGTATATGTAAGAACTTACCGCATGCAAAACCTTATTTAGAGTCGGCGGTTCATTACGGAAAAAATAATCATGAACTTTACTACGTATAGCACTTTTCGTAAAATCATCATATTTCTCCACGCGCTGTTCGCATTTACAAGATTTTCCCGGTGATCTTAGAGTTCCGGATGCTTGCTATTCCATTCTAACATTATGCACACTACTTGCGGAAACACCAAGAGGATCACCAGTTCCTTTCTCAGTGGTTTTACGTAGACGATTCCGGGTTTCTCTCTTTATGCACTGCGAAACAATGCGCCATCATTCGCCTCTCGCCAGTTTTTAAAGGTTTACCTGGATAGTGTTTCATTTGGGCTGATGCACCGGCCTTCTCCATCATTAAAAGCTTAGTGATTTAAACTGCATATACATAAGTGTTCTTGGCCTTGTGAGGTACGCGAGATGTACAGGAAATACAGTGTTAAATATCAAAAGCAACTCAACAATATAAGGAATATCTTAGCATTCAACTCGATGCAGTCCTCGTTGCGAGACAGCTGCCTGGTGTAGGAATGCAAAAATATTATATAATAGCAGTGTCCTTTAGTATCTGTTAAATAAAATGCAGCTCAATTTATTATAATAAGTTAAAGGTGTGTATAAGTTCATCTCTCTTCTAACTAATCTGTATATAGCATAGGTACTGTTATGTATGTATATATATATTGTAAATATTCCTTTCAGGACTCACGATCCCGGAACACATCTTTGTGGTATGTGAAGCAGAAAGATCAAATGTGGGGCTACTACGCTTATAAGAATCCAAACATTTGCATACTTATTTCCCTCCAAAATTAGTCTCGCAGAGCAGTGATCAGAAAACTACTTACAGTACCGTAATTATAGGATGGATTTATCGTAAGCATGCAAATAAAAGAAACTGCCCATTAACTTCGTTAAACCAATCAACAGCTTAACCGCTTTCTGTCCTAATATCTCTGTCTCTCTCTTCCCACCCAGCTGTTTACATCAGGATCGAGCATTTTCATTTGCGATGCACAGCGATACACCATACGCCGAGTCATTTTGTTGTGCAACTGCGAAAATTCGGCGATTAACTCATTTTGAGTCCATTTAGTGCACCTTAGTCTGTTGGACAATCTCCATCTTATTTTATAGTACATGTACAGTGCCCTCCATGTTTCACGAGCTTGCAATGTCAATGTAAGTTCATGATTGGATTCCTAGTCCACTTGCAGGCGACCGCAAAGTGAGATTTGTAGTGGACAACACGGTGCTGGGGCGGGTTTTCTCCGGGATCTCCGGTTTCCCCCGCCATCTCATTCCACCGATGTTCCATCTTCATCTCATGTATCATCACTGTCATCGCCTGCGGTGCCGTATGTAGTAAAAGCGGGCGTTAAACACTACACATTTCATTTAGTCCACTTGCCAGGGAACTGGTGGATTTGATAGCAAACGCAGTACAATATCCTATGTTACTTCACAAGACTTTAGGCTTGTCGTACAGAGAGCGCTCTATCGTGCCGACGGGAGGTAGTTGGCTCTGCAGGAAAATTGCTCAGAGCGCTGAAGGAAATTACAATAAACTTGATATAACTCGAGTATCTCTTTAAGAGGAAATGCCCTGACCACTGCACGATCACATTTAATGGGTGACCCTGCAGCTCTTGGTCTGCTCTGTAGTATAAGCTCTGTCAGTTTGTCATGTATTGTTAGGTTGTGTTTCTTTAGTACATCTCGGATAGTCTCTACAGATGCTGATCAGTCAGCGACTGAAGTGGTTTTCAAATGTCTGCCAGTGGTAAATTTCGAAATTAAGATTTTGTCTCATATAGGTAACGGTTTTTTGAACCGTTTTTGTAAATTCCACGTGGTATCTGAATTGTTTGTTATTATGGTTTATATATTTATATGTATGTGCAAATTTAATGCTAGTTTCTTTGTGTCAATGTTTTGCACTAGATTTTCCAATGATTACTACTGTATACGTGGTCTGACTTTTGTTGTTTTATTTTGTCCTTATGGTTTTCCATGACCCTAGTCATACATTTTATAAAGATTCTAATTACCCCGTAGAGTACCCTTACATGTACATCACTCTACAAAAGATAACCATGAATATGTAATTATGTGTAATATAATATATGTAATTGCATTTATGCAACAACAAATAAATAATTATTTCTATTATGCTTTCGGTGGAATGAAACGTTAGCTTCCAGGAGTGGTCAAGAAATTCCTAATGCTGTCTTTAGGCTATCTGGAAAGTTTTCCAGAGGGCATTTTCGAAGTTAACCTAAATAGTAATAGCTCTAAATGAAAAATTATAAGTATTTTATACTTAATTTTCTCAGGCTAAAAAAGGTGTATAATTTGGAGGAAGACCCTCGGAAATTAACCTTTCTTGAAGGATACCATCAGCTTGAAAATGGCCACAATTGAGAGGGCAAAGAAAATTAGCTATAATTGCATAAGAAGCTGAAAATAAAGGTTCAGAAACTAATAATCTGCAGGAATTTCAATTTATACTTTTTCTCTCCCATCCTCACCAATGCTGGTGCTAGGAGTCGCTCGGGTTCCCTCAGAAAGAGAGGGAGCCGAAGCATTTGAGCTGGGATACCAGGGTTGAGGGGTCGGCCCAACGCCTGGAATAGTGCAGAGATTAATCATGGAGTAATTGGTGGATTGATGGTGGGGGAAACCGTAGGAAACCAACCCCAGCATCATGTTGTCCATCACAAATTCCACTATGTGGTCTCCTGGGACCGAACCCGGGCCGCCTAGGTGAGAGCCAAGCGGTCTAACCAGTTAACCATGGCGCGGCCGATTTCAATTTATACAAACACAAAGATAAACATGGAAATGCTGTGACCTAGACCAAAAATATGAATATAGTATTACACAAAGTTGCCAGGATTGTGCCTTATAAATACAGGTTTTCAAATGCAGAACCTCTCCAGACACTTGATGCAAAGAGAAAGGTAAACAGATGTTTTCAGTTCAAGAACGTTTTGTTCATTTTGAGTCACACATTCCGCTTCTCTGAAATAAATAAGAGGACTTAAAGGATATGCAGCCTTATATCAATCCCAGCAATCATCATTTTTATCTCCAGTTTAACGATGGTCTGAAATCAGAACCAGACAAAAGGGATAAACTGTCTTGTTATGAGGTGAGCCAGTGAATAATGACTGATACTATCTTTACCTATCATAATGCAGCTTTTTTTTTTTTTTATATTGGAATTTTTGTGATAAAGATAATAACAATATAATAATCCACAAAATAGTTATTATTTCTAGTTGTTAAACAATGGGATAAGATAGGATAGCATACGATAGGGCGCCCGCCTCGGTAGCGTAGATGGTAGCATGTCTGCCTCACGTTCAAGAGGTCCCGAGTTCGAATCTCGGTCGGGGTGAATTACCTGGATAAGGTTTTTTCCAGGGTTTTCCCTTATCCTTCAAGTTGAATGTTGGGTAACTCAAAGCTCCATGGACCCTGGACTCATTTGAGCATCATTTAACCAATATCATTAAAAAAAACGATAGGATAGATTCCTACGAAGGGGATTCGGCACTGCGGCCAGTCATGATCTATTATGCCTATGCACCAACTGGGTCATCCCCGGGAGGAAGGATAAGACGAGAGGAGAGAGAGGGTGGCAAAAACTAGGAGTCACAATAGTGCGGAGATCAGAGCACGTCTATTGACCGTCATCCCACCCACCGTGGTTCCGAAATGGCCACTAGGACGACCCGGAGACCATCTGTTGGAGTAGGAAGTGTTTACCAGGAGTATATCATCCTGACATGCAGCGCCGAGACTCCCACCGACACTTTCAACCCTAAAAGATAGTACCAAATGACATACTCGCCGAGGTCTACTTCCCATAAGCCCCAGCCCCGTAGGACCGGGAACCCGGGCCTCATCTGTTATTTCCATTAGGACAGCACCTATTTTATAAGCTGCCCCCCCCCGTCTGCCTTACGGCAAACAGGACGGATGTGGATACGCCACATACGCGCCAGTCCTTAATGAACCAGCTACCAAATAACCTTGGTAGGGCCGCCAGTGTCTAGCTCACCAGCTACTAGCTCTGCAGGCTAGTCCCCGGGACTTATAGGACAACCCTCTGCCCCCTCCGGGCGGCCCTGGCGACCTGGCCGGAGGTACCCAATTGCCCGTGGGTGACGGGAACCAACTGCCCCCTCGAGACCAACCCAATCCGAACAACTCCCATGCGGGAGGGGCTCGTTATGTTCGGCCCGAGGTTCCTCTAGTAACGTCAGAGGTACCACGAGTGCTAGGGGTCCGTAGCACCCGCACTTTGGCAGCTAAAAGGGACGGATCCCTTCCCCTACGGGGAGTACCAAATGACAGATGATGTAAAATGTAGGGACAGGAAATTCCGGCATTCACCTAGTGCCTGAGAAAATACCCGAAAAAACCCATAGGTCGAGTAGGCGGGACACGGGAATCGAACCCGGGCCTACCGACGAAACCGACTGAGCCATCCCGCTCGGTGAAATGATCGGAACTAAAAGACATATGCAGAACTTCAAGTGATATGCCTAACTATATTAATGAGAATAATACAGAAGATAAACGTGTATATTTTAGAAAAATAAACTTTTTGTTTAAGTTTAACCCATTTTTTTTTTTTTTTTAGTTTTAGTTTCCTAAGCCCTTGCAAATATAGAAATGAAGCTTCAGAATATCCTAACTAAAGGCGATGTATTAAGCTACTCGATTTTAATAAGGAAGCTTTAAACAATTACAAAAGTGATTCTTGAAAGACGTTTAATAAACTTTAACCGGCTATAATTCCAAACTGCCATTCTGGACATTTAGTCCTTCTATAACTGAGATACGGATGGATGTAATTTGTTGGAAGTTGTGAAATTTAAAGCAGATTATATGGCAAGCAATGGATGTCAGACATGTTCATTAACAGCAAAACAGAAGAACAAAATCCAAATATGTCAACGGAAGATGCAACACAAAGTCCTGGGAGTATCTCTGAAAGACAGAATCTCAAATGCAGGGTAAAGCAGCAATAACAAATCAAAGACGTGACACAGTTAGTCATAAGATTAAAATGAAAATGGGGAGGCCACGTACCAAGACTACAAGACGACAGGTGGATGTACAAGGCCACCATGTGGAATCCTCGAATAGGAAAACGACTGACGAAGACTGAGACGCAGATGGGCAGACATGTTCAAGGAGCATGCAGGTCAGCAGTAGTCAAGGGTAGCAAGAGAAAGAAGAGACTGGAAATCCCTGGAGATGCATCTGTGTAAGGACTAATTGTGAATAGTGTAAATATAGAACGGTGTGGTCAAATAGTGAATAGTGTAAATACGGAGTAGCGGTGACTAAATTGTGAAACGAGTACATATAAAACAGTAGCGGCTAAATACTTAATAGTTCAAATACTAGACAGTAGTGACTAAAGAGGGAATAGTATAAGCACTAAATAGCGTTATTACTAGGCAATGACTAAATAGTGCACTGTATAGTCAGACAAAAGTGAAAATAAACATGACCAATGTGTAAAGTAGAATAGTTTACCACGTTAGAGTAGATGAGCTTTCCCTATCTGATAGGAGGTCTTTGCCCTTCAATGGAGATTTTGGGCTACTTTCATTCATTTAATTCATATGGCAAGTCTGTTAGAAAAGTTGAATTTGTAATATTGTTTCCTAAAATACTTCTAAATGGCAGTATAGAACACAACATGCTACGAATGCTTATGAAATGGAATACAATGTTTACATTTAGAAGTTCGTTAGTTATTTCTCTAATCCCTAATTAATACCACAGATATTCCCATCTGTAAACCTTCATTAGAATAAAAAAAAATTAAATTTTGCGTCGAAGCTAGCACTGATGTGGCAAGAAACCTATTTTAAGTCTTCAGGAGAGCTCATCAATGCAACATCCACTTGTTCATGTTTCACCTCAAGAACAAAGAAATGAATAGATTTTTTTAGGTGACAGTCTTAAGCTGTTACGGCTCTTAGCGTTTCACTTGATATTTGATATGAAAGATATTTTATTTAGAGACCCCTTCATTAGACTTGAAGGTCTTTTCCAAGTGCCGTAAATCTGACACCACCGGCTTTACTTCACTTCCGAAAGAAGATATTCTATCAATTTCGATATCCGAAAAGAGGTCTATCGCTCTCTGTTGGGTATAAACCTTCAACCTCAATCATTCGAAGCTAATGTGTTAACACTGAACCACGGAAAACATACAATTACTTACCTGATACAACCATGTCCAGGTAAACAAGGCTTTGGACAAGACCATATGTTAAGTTTCCATCAGCCTCACGTAAAGCGACATCAATTTCCTTCCGAAGTCGATGCTGTATCTCAGGATTAATAGCTAGCTCCAGCAGACACATGCTTAGCACTGTCGAGGAAGTGTCGTAGCCAGCCAGAAAAAATACGAAAGCTTGTGCTGCCAGCACGTGGTCCGTAAATTCTGTAAATTATATGTCATTGCACGTATACGTGATATTTACGCCAAAAAATAAAATGTCTAAATATTAAGTAGTCTAAAATTGCACTATAAGTGCAAGCTTACTGCAAACAAATTAAAGCTTAATAACTATCCCGAAACCACACACACACACACACACACACACACACACACACACACACACACACACACACACACACACACACACACACACACACACACACACACACACACACACACACACACACACACACCATATATATGGGTATATATACCACGTAATAGAAAGAGAGAGAGAGAGAGAGAGAGAGAGAGATAGAGAGAGAGAGAGAGAGAGAGAGAGAGAGAGAGAGAGAGAGAGAGAGAGAGAGAGAGAGAGAGAGAGAGAGAGAGAGAGAGAGAGAGGAGTTAATGAACTACACCGAAATATTTTTAGAGCAAGCTGAGATATGTTAAACAAGTAATTTGAAATAGGATACTCAAATTGGTTCAAATATGGAAGTTAGGGTTATAAGCTTCTAAAGAGCCAGTTCGCCACTGTTATGATGATGCCACTTGAGCGATTAAGACATGAAAATCAAGAAATTAAAAAAAAATTAAAATGAAATGTGTAGTGTTTAATGCCCGCTTTTACTACATACGGCACCG